>PVIW01004293.1:0-137085 GCA_004026585.1 Noctilio leporinus
TACATTTACACAATGGAATTCTATATAGCAGAAAGAAAGAAGGAACTTGTACCCTTTGCAACAACATGGATGGA
Source organism: Noctilio leporinus (assembly GCA_004026585.1). NCBI lineage: Eukaryota > Metazoa > Chordata > Mammalia > Chiroptera > Noctilionidae > Noctilio > Noctilio leporinus. The sequence continues at coordinate 75 of PVIW01004293.1, forward strand.
ACTGGAGAGTATTATGCTTAGTGAAATAAGCCAGTCAGTGAAGGACAAATATCATATGATCTCACCCATTATGGGACAATAATGAGCAAAACTAACAACAAGCAAAACAGAGCCAAGTATATGAACACAAGGAATAGGCCTTCCGTGGTCAGGGGGAAAGGGGTAGGGGGGAGGGGGGAGGCAGAGGCAAGAAAGGGGAGCAGCTTAGACAAGAACCTAGTATAAAGGAACCATGGACATGGACAACAGGTGGGATTGACTTTAGGGGGAATGTGTGGGTGGGGAGGGGGACAGAGGGGAGCAAAAAGGGGATGGATGTAATACAACAACAATACAATTAAAAAAAAAAAACCTGAGGCTGATAGCTAACTGGTGGCTTGCCTGAACATGTTTCCAGTATTTGCTACTATCAATTAAATAAAGATGTATCTAGCAAAAGAAAAAAAATAAAAAATAAAACAAATTGGTGGAAAAAAATAAAGCAAGCAATAGAACCATATGGATCTATTTCTACAGGAATTCTATGTAAATGCTATTCTATTCTATGGGAAGGGAATATATGGTTTAAATGATATTTCATGTCGATGGGAAAAGCATAAATTACTTGTACCGAATAATTTTGGAAAAAGATATACATTTGGATAAATAAAATTAGACACCTCACAACATATAAAACTAAATCCAAATGAAATCCTGATAGTACAGAAGTCCTGCTTGAGCAATATTAGAAATGAATAATCATCAAAAAAGGATTGCTAAATTTATCTTATTAAACCAGCATCACTGACTGGTTCTAGCAAGATGGCGGAGAAATAAGAGGAGCTGCACCAATCTCCTCCCTGGTCGCATCTGGAATTGCTTTTTTGGAGAAAAAGTCAGTTGGAATTACCAACAGAACATAAGCTGGAAAGAAGTCCTATAACCACAGACAAAACAGAAAAGGTCACTGAGTCACAATGTGACTGGTAGGAATCTCAGAAAAACAAGAGGGCTGGCTGGGCCTCCACCAGAGGCAGCAGCCGAAGGGACGGAACTGGAGGCTCCACCTGAGAAGGGTGGGATCTGGTCCCTCAGCTGGTGTCTCAACACAGTGGAAAGCAGAGCAGCAACCAGCTGAGAAGGGCAGAAAGCCATGGAGTTTACTGGCCTGAGAGAGTGCTGGAGACAGAGAACTACTAGGGTGACCACAGTGAAAATACACTGGCACCCACCTACCCTGGGCTCCAGGGGAGGGAGGGCAGAGAGGACTGAAGACATGTAGGGAGTTTGTGGTGGTGGCTTGGAGGAGAGAAGTGGGGAAGTGGCTGTGGGGACCCCAGTGCTGACTCATCGTCCACACCTTGGGCAAACTGTGCTGCACCAAGCGGATTCCATAGGAGGGTCCTCAAAGCCCCGCCAACTGGAAGCAACCTGCCCCGCCCAGCGGTGCCTGATGACAATTCTTTGATTTACATCTTAATAAACCTCTCCTGCCCTGCCCTATCTGAGCATGGACACAACAGTTGGCACCTGAAAAGGTGTTTCTCGCCCAGCAGCACATGGGCCTGGCGGCTGATCACAAACTCTCAGACTTACAGCTGGGTTGGTCAGTCAGCCCCACGTAGACAAAACAGCAGTTCTATTGCGTGTAAGCCTGGTGGCTGATCCTGGATTCATTTGCTTTGCAACTGAGTCAGTCCTTCTCATTCAGCAGAGCCTGGGCCTGGAGGCTTATTACAGATGCCCTGCCTTACAGCTGGGTCAGACAGTCCCACACAGTGGCGTGCAAGCCTGGTGGCTGTTCGTGAATTCCTTGGCTCACAACTGAGTTAGTTTGTCCCGCCCACTGGCCTCTGGGCCTGGCAGCTGATCATGGATTCATTGGATTACAATTGTACCTTGTTGTCTAGCCCAGCAGCTCCTGAGCCTGGTGGCCCAACACAGATTCATTGGATTTTAATTGGATCTTGCTGCCTAGCCCAGTGGCACCTGAGCCTGGCGGCTGATCACAGATTCATTGATTTACATCTAAATTTGTCCCACCAGGCTGCACCTGCTCAGGTGGCTGATCTATTGCATTACAATTGAACCTCTCTGTCAAGCTCAGTAGGGCCTGACTTTGGTAGCTGATGTATTGATTTACCACTGAATCAGTCTGTTACCCCAAAATGCATCTGAGCCTGGTGGTGGATCACAGACCACTAGGGTTACAACTAAATCAATCCTTTCAGCCTAGCAGTTCCTTAGCCTGGCAGATGATCACAGTCTGAAGGGATTACAACAAAACCTAAAAATGGGAAGAAAAAGAAATAGTCCATCACTGAAAGGAAAGGAGGAATCCCCAGAAAGATCACTAAGTGAAACAGGCAAGCAAACTATTAGATATGGAATTCAAAATAATGATGATAGAAAAGCTCAATGAACTCAGCCAACTCAAAGAAAACTATAAACAACTCGAAGGGAACTACAAAGAACTCCAGGGAAGCTACAAGGAACTTACTGAGAACTACACCAGCATTAAAAAAGACATAGACACTATCAGTAAGAGCCAGGAGGAAATGAAGAATACAATTTCTGAATTGAAGAATACAGTAGAAAGAATCAATAGCAGGCTAAAGAAAGCAGAGGGTCAGATCAGTGAGCTGGAGGACAATGTAGAAAAACATTCCAAGGCAGTGCAACAGAATGAAGAAAGACTGAACAAGAATGAAGAAGTTTTAAGAGAATTGCAGGACAGCATGAAATGCAATAATATCTGTATCATAGGGATACCAGAAGGAGAAGAGAAACAAGGACTGGAAAACAAGTTCAAAAAAGTAATGAGAGAAAACTTCCCTAACATGATGAATGAAAACATTACTCAAGTTCAGGAAGCAAAGAGGGTCCCATTGAGAATGAATCCAAACAGACATGCTCCAAGACACATTATAATTAAAATGGCAAATTTCAAAGATAAAGAGAGAATCCTAAAAGCATCAAAAGAGAAACAGCAAGTAACATATAAGGGGGCTCCAATAAGGTTATCAAATGATTATTCAACAGAAACAATACAGGCCAGAAGGGAATGGCAAAAAATATTCCAAGTAATGGGAAACAAAGGCCTGCAACCAAGAATACACTACCCAGCAAGGCTCTCATTCAAAATGGAAGGAGAAATAAGGAGTTTCCCAGACAAATGAAAACTAAAAGAATACATCTCTACCAAACCTGCATTGCAAGAAAGGCTAACGGGTCTGCTTTAAAAGAATGAAGAAACAGAGAGAGAGAGACAGAGAGGAACACAGGTACAAAGGGAAAAATGGCAATAAATAAGTATCAATCAATAATAACCTTAAATGTAAATGGACTATGCGCCAATCAAAAAACATAGGGTAGCCGAATGGATAAGAAAACATGGCCCACATATACGCTGTCTTCAAGAGACCCACCTCAGAACAAAAGATAGACACAGATTGAAAATGAAGGGATGGAAAAATATATATCAAGCAAATGGACATGAAAAAAGGCTGGAGTAGCAATACTTATTTCAGACAAAATAGATTTTTTGATGAAGTCCATAAAAAGAGATAAAGAAGGACATTTCATAATACTTAAGGGAACAATCCATCAAGAAGATATAACTCTGGTAAACATATATGCACTCAACATAGGAGCTCCCAGATATATAAGGAAAATCTTGGAGGACTTCAAGAAGGATATAGACTGCAACACACTAACAATAGGGGATTTTAATACCCCATTGTCAATAATGGGCAGATCTTCCAAACAAAAATGCACAAAGGACATTGTGGCATTGAACAACACTCTAGAGGAAATGGACCTAACTGATATATAGAGAACCTTTCACCCCAAAGAAGCAAAATACACATTCTTTCCAAATGCATATGGAACATTCTCAAAGATAGACCACATAGTAGGTCACAAGGCAAGCCTCCACAAATACAGGAAAATTGAAATCATACCAAGCATTTTCTCTGATCACAAAAGCTTGAAACTAGAAACCAACCTCAAAGGAAAAAAACAAAAACACTCTAACTCATGGAGACTAATTAATATGCTTTTAAGTAATGAATGGGTACACAATGAGATCAAAATGAAATCAAAAAGTTTCTGAAAACAGGAGGGGGACAGAGACGGGGGAAAAAAAAAAGTTTCTGAAAACAAATGACAATGAATACACAACAGCCCAAAACCTATGGGACACAGCAAAAGCAGTCTCAGAGGGAAATTCACAGCAATACAGGACTACCTAAAAAGGATAGAAGAAGCTTATATAAACAACCTAACCATACAGCGCAAGAACTAGAAGAACAACAACAAACAAAGCCCAGAGCAAGTAGAAGGAAAGAAATCATCAAGATCAGAGCAGAACTAAATAACTTAGAGACTCAAACTACAACTCGAAGAATCAACAAGTCCAGGAGCTGGTTCTTTGAAAAAAGAAACAAAATTGACAAGTCTTTATCCAGGTTCATCAAGAAAAAGAGAGAGAGGATCCAAATAAACATAATCAAAACTGACAGAGGAGAAATCCCACTGATACTTCAGAAATACAAAAGATTGTAAGAAATTATTACAAACAACTACATGACAAGAAATATGACAACCTGGGTGAAATGGACACATTTCTTTAAATGTATAATCTACCAAAACTGAATCCAGAAGAAGCAGAAAGCTTGAATAGTCCAATAACAACAAATGAAATTGAAGAAGTAATCCAAAATCTCCCAAAGCAAAAGAGCCCCTGACCAGATGGCTACACAGGTGAATCTTACCAAACATTTAAAGAAGAACTAACTCCTATCCTTCTTAACATATTCCAAAAAATCCAACAAGAGAGAAGACTCCCAAACTCTTTCTATGAGGCCAATATTATTCTAAACTAAAAACCAGGTCAAGACACAACTAAGAATTATAGGCCAATATCTCTGATGAACATAGATGCTAAGATTCTCAACAAAATATTGGCCAACTGGATCCAGCCCTACATTCAAAAGATCATACACCATGATCAAGTGGGTTTCATTCCAGGGATGCAAGGATGGTACAACATTCGCAAATCAATAAATGTAAGACACCACATCAAAAAATTGAAAGACAAAATCCTTATGATCATATCAACAGAAGCTGAAAAAGCATTTGATAAAGTACAGCAACCATTTATGATAAAAACCCTCAGCAAAATGGGAATAGAGGGAGCATACCTCAACATTATAAAGGCCATATATGAGAAACCTGCAGCCAGCATCATAATCAATAGGCAAAACTTAAAGCTTTCCCCCTAAGATCAGGAGCAAGACAACGCTGTCCACTTTCTTACTTCTGTTCAACATCGTTTTGGAAGTTCCAGCCGTAGCTATCAGAGAAGAAAAAGGAATCAAAGGTATCCACATTGGAAAGGTGGAAGTCAAACTGTCGTTACTTGCAGATTACATGATAGTATACATAGAAAACCCTACAGACTCCACCAAAAACCTAATTGACCTAATAAGCAAATTTAGCAAAATAGCTGGATATAAAGTCAATATCCAAAAATCAAAAGCATATTTGTATACCAATAATGAAACATCAGAAATAGAAGTGAGAAAACAAATTCTATTTACCATAGCAACAAGAAAAATAAAGTACCTAGGAATAAACTTAACCAAGGAGGTAAAAGACCTGTACTCAGAAAACTACAGATCATTGAAGAATGAAATGAAGAAAGATACAAATAAATGGAAGCATATACTATATCCATGGATGGGAAGAATTAACATAATTAAAATGTCCCTACTGCCCAAAGCAATCTATAGATTCAATGCTATCCCAATTAAAATACCAATGGCATATTTCACAGAGATTGAAAAAATACTTCAAAAATTTATGAGGAGCCAAAGACACCCACAAATAGCCACAGCAATCTTGAGAAAGAAGAATAATGTAGGAGGAATCACAATACCAGATATGCAACTATACTACAAGGCTACTGTCATCAAAACTATCTGGTACTGGCATAAGAATAGACATATAGATCAATGGAACAGAATAGAGAGCCCAGAAATAAACCCAGGACTCTATGGTCAACTAATATTTGACAAAGGGGGAAGGAACATCAAATGGAGTAAAAACAGTCTCTTCAACAAATGGTGTTGGGAGAACTGGACAGCAACATGCAAAAAAATAAAATAAAATAAAACTAGACCACCAACTTACACCATACACCAGAATAAACTCAAGATGAAGAAAGGACTTAAACATAAGCAGTTCCCCCATAAAGGTCCCAGAGAAAAATATAGGCAGTAAACTTTTGGATATCCTATGCAGAAATATGTTTACTGATACCAGGGAGACAGACAACCCAATTAAAAAATGGGCAAAGGAAATCAAAGAACAAATAATTGGGACTATATCAAACTGAAAAGGTTCTGTTCAGCTAAAAAAACACTAGCAAAATTCAAAGGGAACCAACTGTATGGGAAAACATATTTGCCAATGATACCTCAGATAAGGGTCTGATCTCCAAAATATATAAAGAACTTATATGACTCAACACCAGGGAGACAGACAGCCCAATTAAAAAATGGGCAAAGGACCTGAACTGACAACTTTCTGAGGAAGACATACAAAGGACCCACAGGCATATGAAAGAATGCTCAACATCGCTAGCCATCAGAGAGATGGAAATTCAAATCACAGTAAGATACCACCCCACACCTATCAGAATGACAATCATCAACAAGTCAACAAACAACAAGTGTTGGCAAGGATGTGAGGAAAAGGGAACCCTGGTGCACTGCTGGTTGGAATGTAGACTGGTGCAGCCACTATGGAAATGTATAGAGTTTCCTTAAAAAACTAAAAATGGAACTGCCTTTTGATCCAGCCATTCCACTACTAGGACTATACCCAAAGAATCCTGAAACACCAATTCATAAGAACCTATGTACCCCTATCTATGTTTATAGCAGTGCTATTTACAATAGCCAAGTGCTGGAAACAGCCTAAGTGTCCATCAGTGGATGACTGGATCACAAAACTTTGGTACATTTACACAATGGAATACTACACAGCAGAAAGAAAGAAGAAACTCCTACCCTTTGCAACAACATGGATGGAACTAGAAAGTATTATGCTTAGTGAAATAAGCTAGTCAGTAAAGGACAAATACCATATGATCTCACTCATTTCAGGACAATAATGGAGAAAACAAACAAACAAGCAAAACAGAACCAAATACATGAATACAATAAACAGACCTTCACTGGGCAAGGGGGAGAGGGGAGGGGAAGGAGGAGGCAAAGGAGGGGAGCAGTTTAGTCAAGGAACTAGTATGGAAGAACCATGGACAGGGACAATAAGCAGGATTGACTTTATTGGGGAGTGGGTGGGTGGGGAAGGGGACAGAAAGTAGTAAAAAGGGGATGGATGTAATACAACAATAATAAAATAAGACATCATCACTTAACATGTTTAATATTATTAAAATATATGCTAAATAACACTATAAACAAGGTTAAAAGATGAGAAACAACTAGGAGGTACATCTTTTTTACATGAAAAAAAAAAAAAAAAATGGTCCGGATTAATAACCAGAACACAAAACTAAAAAATCAGGAAGAGACATACAAAAGAAAAAATACTGCAATACATGAACATATATTTCACAGAAGAAATATTAACATACCAATAAATATATGAAAAGATGCTCAACATCACTAGTAATAAGGAAATTGCAAATGCAAGCAATGCGATACATTTTTCATTCAGCAGACTAACAAAATTCACAAAGTTTGACATTCAGAGTTGATAAGGATGAGTGAAGAAAGCAAGTTGATGAGGGTATATGAAATACAAAACTATATTGTTCAATCAATCAGTCATGGAGGTGGGGCGGGGGGTGTAAATATGTAGAACTCTGGAAGAACACCTTCCAAACCAATGATAAGTTTTAATTTGGTGAGAGTCAAAGAATTACAAGAGAATAAAGGTGAAGTTTTCTATATGGCTTTCCATTAAGGAGAAGGTATTGACAGATAATTTGTATGATTAAACAAATGTTTAAATCAACTTTTTATTATTGGATAAAAAGGTAATGGGACAATGAATTGGAAACATTTTTCCTTCTTATATATTTTCAGGGATTTTTTTTTTTCAACCTGCATTTCTTAATAACCAGGGAAAATGCAACAAAGTGATTTTCATTCTGTAATTATTTTTAATACTCTGGTTCCCCAGTAGACTGACCCAGGGCCCATTTGTGTCATGGCTCAGGACCCAGGGGCTCTTTCTCTCTGTTGGCAAACAGAGAGGTGTTCTTGCAGGAGCCATTCACATAAAGGCTGCATCTCTGGCTGCCAGCATCACCTTGGCTACCTGAAAAGACACTCCTGACATAGCCTCTCAGGTGGAAAGAACTCCCTCCCCATCAGACTGAGGCACTTATTAATATAAGATGAGCAGGGAAGCAATGGGAGGGAACAATATAGAGGGTGAGTCCTTCCAAAGAAGTCCTGTTTCCTCAGTACTACCCCCATGCCCATGGTAGATCTCTTATTAATCTGGCTCTGGCAGTGTCTCTGGAGAAATCTGAGGTAAGTTTCCCTGCAGCTGGTTAAAGGGCAAATGGATGCAGCATCCTGCTGTATATCCTTTCCCACCCACACTGGTATTTCAGACCTTTCCAGGCACCTCATCTCTCTCCTACCTCATGGTGGATTCTCTGTAAGACCTTATGGGATTGACTTTAGCTGTTTCTCTGCCTCCAACCTCCCCTACAATATGGTCTAGAGTTTTGGTGGGATCTATTCCAACATGGCTTCCTTTCTCTCAAGGTAAGTCCATGTGTCCATGTGTCCATGACTGCCAGGTGAGATCTGGCAGGCTTAAGGAAACACATTTTCAGCTTTGGTGGCTCATCTTGGGTCCCTGACTTGGGACCCATACACGCTTAACAGTCCCTTTAGCCATTGCACAGGAGTCGGTAAAAGTTAAGTTAATAATAATAATAATATTATAATAATTAATGAATATTAATACAAGAATAAACTGTTTTGCATACTCACAACTGAAAACCTACTCTTGCATAGAAGCATAGAGTTAAGGCCCAAGTCTTTTGTTGCTTTGTTAATCCCCATCATATATGTATAATGACTCTATTCTGAAGAGTTTGTTGTGTGTGTTGAGATAGCCAATTATAAAGAACACTACTAGTAAGCAATGCTACTTTGTTAATAAACTGACAACAGTTATACAGGATAAACTAGCTGAAGGGCAGATTCAAGCTACTTATTACTAGTTTTTGGTAAGTTGTTACACTAGCCTTTTCCCTGGGTATATTAGTATATTTTCTTTAGAAAATAAAATGAACTGATGGCAGTTAAGGTAATGCTGACTTTGTTTCCTAAGAAATAACACCTCTACTCAGGAGCCCAACCATTACTTATGGTTCAAACTTTCTAAAATTTCTCAGAAACAAGGTGATATTCTGGATTCCTAACATCTCTCCAACATGTCTAGTTTCATCTATACAGAGATGTAGAGGGATTTTTACTCAGGAAGGAAAACATTTACTTTCCTTTTTCCTTCTGAGGGGAAAATATTTTAATCTCTACTCTTATTAATTTTTATGGTTAGTAAAGTATTTTCATTATATTAGCCAAAAACGGTCTGTATAAATAAAGTATAAAACCAAAGGCATTTGAGATGGCTTCCTGGCCAGGAAGATACTGAATCCATCTCAGTAGCTTCTGGCTTCAGGAAAAACAAATGAAATCTGGGCTGGCCAGGAAGAGCACCCAACAGAATCCAGGCAATGCTTTCTGCTCTTTTTTCCCTAAAAGCTCAGAAGTGGAGCCACAGTTATTTGAATAACCATAACCATAAGTCTGTTTTAGTGGAGTGTTTCCCATGTCAAGCTACTGCGAAGCCAATATTTATCATTCCAGAAATTTCCATGAGTCATAAAATAAATCCAAAACCTGCTGTACCTTCTATGGGTGTTTCTTGAATCCCACACAGGACTCATCAAACCACAAGCTACTTTCTCCTGCATGAAGGATCCTATTCCCAAGGTGTGCAGCCTATTGCCTAAAGTTCCTTTCCTCCCCAAATGCCCAGACCCCTTCTGCCTCCACAGGGTCAGGGCAAGGCTGCAAAGAAAGGAAGCTGTAGAGGTTTGAGAAGTGAATCACTGGCTCATGGGGTGGGAGGGGAGATTTTTCACAGAAGAAAGAATGTAAGTGAGCAAGTAACTCCTTCCACTTCCAGAATGGAAAATCTTGTGAGGGGATCACCTCTTAATGACTAGACCTGAAGTATTGACTAAAAATTTTTTTTTTAATTTCAGGTTGTGACATGTTTGCCTCTTATTTACATGTGAGAGTGACATTAATATTATTTCCTCTCTTTGTGGCAATCAGCTTTCTTTCCCCAGGTGTGGATAGCTGAGAGAACCCCATTAATCCACCACCTGGATAATTATACCAAATTACTGGTTTTGCTGTAAAAATAATACCTGTGTATAGAGCTCAAGACCTAGAGATTACAAATAAAAACTCAAGGGTCTGTCCTAGTATCACTAGAATGGGGGGACTCTACAAATTTCTAATACTGTGCTTCTGTGTGGTACCGGGTCACTTTTAGAGCTGAAAGTGTTAAACTCTCCAATACCTTCAGTTTGCAGGTGAGGATAAGAAGGCCCAAAGAGGTATACCTTCTAGGAACTCACAGGGCTACAAGTTCTAGTCTTGAGTTGCTCTTGAGCCCCTGTAGCCCTTGTAGCCCTGTCTGGGTAGCTCAGTTGGTTGGAACGTCCTCCTGATACATCAAGGTTGCAGGTTCAATCTTTGGTCAGGGCACATACAAGAATCAACCAATGAATGCATAAATAACTGGAAGAAAAAATCGTCTCTCTCTCTCCCCCATCATCCTCTTTCTCTCTAAAATTAATAAATCTAAAAAATGACTAGAATTTGTAACAATAGTATCAAATACCATGTTGAACAACTGGCAAAAGAAACACTGGAGTCTTAGTGACAAAAGCAAAACAGTTATACTAAAAGGCACTTGATTTTCACATCACAGTTCTTGTCTCTTGGCTGTTTGTGGTGGAGCTGTCCTTTAACTTGCTTTGAGTTCTCATGTCATGCAGAGCTGGTATTTTTTCCTGACCCATCATTTGACATTCCTTATCCCACCCCTAAAATAAGTGAAAACTAGGAAGCAAGCCAGCACAGTCCCACAAAACAAAATTCACATCTGTCCCTATCTACTCTATGGTCCATGGAGTCGAATTTTTTGGTAGATACATTTGGCATTCTTTCCTTCCAAACATCAGTCTCTGACCGACCCCTCTAGCCATCTTTTCCATAATAAAATGAGAAATCATGTGTGTAACAAACACACACGTCCTTCCTCCTGGGATGACTCACTCATTTGTTAAGATCCATTAACATCTTCCTGGTATGATCTGCCCTACTAGTTAGGACAAGGAACCTGGGCTGAGTTTATCTTGACATTGATCTGTTTTCGCTAGTGATCTCCTTGTAGCTAGCTTTACTTTGTAGTCCTGGTAACTAACAAGGCCGCAGCTGGCATACAGTATGATCCCGGTAAACATCTGTTAAATCAAAATGAAAATGTACTTCAAAGTGGCATCCCATTGTGAATGTAAACAAAATCCCACCTTTTGCCTCCAAAACAAACTTTTATGTTTAACACTTTTTTTCATAGGAGAAATTCAGGTGATTATAGATGATGTAGTGATGCAAACATCTTTTAAGAGGGTCAAGCTGCACAGACTCCTGATTGGTTAGCATATATTAGATTGAAATACAAGAAATTCATGCTTTTGTAGGTCAAAGATAGTTGAACATTGTCTATTTCTTATGTTCAACCTAATATAATTTATAATATAGATGTAATATAACTGTAAACACATTGCTTATATGAAAATCCAATTCAGTATTTTCTTTAACCCACCCTGATCTCTTTACCATGGTCTACAGGTCCTACATAATTTGATCACTGGTTACACTTTCAGCTTCAGCTGGGTCCACACACTCTGGCCCTCCAGGCTCCGGCTGCACTCTCTTCCTTATTCTTGAGCATGCCTGCTTTATTCTCTCTGAAGAGGAGGCTCCCCAATCCTATTTTCACACGCTGAATCCTGGGCATTTAAATCTCCGCTTAAATTCTACATCTTTGGAGACTTCTCCGAGCAGCAACATAAATGCACCGCCAGTTACCCTCTGTCACATCACCTATTTTTATTATCATTTAAGCACCTATCATTTCCCAGTAATTTTTGTTTAGTTATTTATTGTCTGCCTGTAGCTGATTGGAATTTGAGCTTCAGAACAGTGGAACTTTTCTTTCTTATTCATGCTCTGAACACATTTGGCACATTGTAGATACAACATAAATGTTGAAATGTGACTTCAATAATTAATTTTTAAATAAAACAGAATTAAAATTGCAGTTATTATTTCTTCAAACATTTTCTTCCCACAGTTTACTAATTTCAATGAGAAATTTCTTTATACAGATACTGGCCCTTTTCTATTCTCCATGCATCTTAACTTTTTTATTCTTTGCATCTCTATCCTTTCTAGATATCTTCTGAGAATTCCTTGACCTCATCTTGCAACTCACATCTTCATTTTTAGATATATCCACTATGTTTTCCAGGCCATCCACTGAATATTTTAGTTTAATAATGTGTTATACTCCCAGTGTCTCCAATGTTTCTATAACTGCTGTTCTTGCTTCTGGGTTCCTAATATCTTTCTTTAGCTCTCTGGTTTCCCAATATCTTTCCTTATCTTTATTATGCTCACTTTAATTTCTTATCCTGTTTCTTCTGCTTGAGTTTATTCACCTTGTTATCTTTTTATCAAAATGCTTGAATTCTTCATCCTTGGGATTTTCATCTACCTGGGCTTGCAGAGAAAACCTGGGAAGGGGGTGAAAACTGGTGCCATTCCTGGAGAGTTTTGGGGGAGATAGATGGGGATGCATCAAGCTGAGAAACCTCTGATGTTGCAATCTGTGCTCAACTCCCCACACCTCAACCAGGAGGCCCTTCTAGATGACTTCCTAGTACCCCAACCCCTCTATTTCCGGATATAATTATTTAGTCCCCAGGAGCAGAGGAGGTGAAAGTGGATGAGGGAAAGTACCAGGGTTGGGCAGCCCACTTACATATGTTAGTATCCACTCCTCACACCCCAGCAGGGCTTCAGCACTGCCTTGACATTACCTGGCAGCTTCTGGGGTGAATGCCTTGCTTGTTCTGAGGTTTTTCTGCCCTATAGTAGTCATGGGAGAGGCAGACGTTTGCGGAACATAATGGGGCAGGGGTGGGGAAAAATGGGTCTCAATCAAAGAGCTTCCCATTATCAGCCAACCTATTACTATTTATGACATGCCTTTCTCTTCTATCTGTCATCTTCCTCCCATCCTTACCCATCATGTAAAATAGTCCTGGTTTTTCTAAAGTTAAATCATTTGCACTTTTAAAGAAACCCTCTTATTTTTATCTTGGAATTTGATGCACTATTTCTATTCACTTCATTCTTACCATTCATGAGTTTATAACTAATCACACTCAACCCTCAAGGCTGATTTATATTCTGAAGAGTTTGAAGTCATTTAGTCAATATTTATATCAAATACCTGATACCTTTATTAGTCCCTTTTTGAATATTTTGTGGCTTTTTTCTTTCACCAGAAATACACAACCTAATCAGAACTATAGAGAATGTATCATACTTCTGAAAATTTAGGAGACAGTATGGACAGATCTCCAAAATATATCATGGAATGAGTGAATAAAAACAAACTTCAGTCCCACAGGCATCATAGAGGCCATCTGTATTTTTTATATGCTCCACACTGTAAAGGTCTGGAAGGCTTCCTACTAAACTTATAACCACTCTGATCTTGGTGTGTGGATTATAGAGGAGAAACAGTGGGAATCTTCATTTATCCCTACCTTGAATTTCTCTTTTAGAACATTTCCCAAAACCTTTCTTGAAATATCCAGTATAATGGATAAGCATCAGGGTAGCCCATGAATTCCCTGAAATTGTATGCTAAGCTTTGTGAGTAGTAGCAACTTTCTACTTTTCTAGAGAGAGGGTCTATAATTTTCATCAGAATCTAAGGAAACATTCAGTTCAAGAAGGATTAATAACCATGGTCAAGGTGGTTGTGCCACTTTCTACTCCATTTTCTCATAGGTTGACTTAAAAATACATATTACCTATAAAATATGTCATATTGTTCAATTTTTAATGTTATAAAATAGCAGTATATGACTTTTACATTACTATAAGGACAAATAGAGAAATTATGTTACCATGTGTTATGTATTGCCCCTATGAATATACTTAAATATATTTTAGCCCTTTCCTAAAATAAATGCCTGGGCCCTAGGGACTGTCTACATGTCCAGAATGTATTTTCTACACCTTCCATTTGTATAAAACCCCCTGTAGTATAAAGGAAGAACATAGGTACCTCACTTTTCTTGTTCAGCATGACCCACAAGTGATGTATCATGTGTTCTGGCAGTAAAGGTCATGGGCTTAGGGACAGATAACTTATTCTGCTGAGCTCCTAAGGAACAGATCTTCACCTTACCTCATCTGTAGAATGGGACTAATAATATCCATTTATGACAGTCACCACTATTTACCTCCAAATGTCCACTTCCCTTTACTTTCTTAGTAAAGGAACCCTAATTTCTTAGCTAAGTATACTTCTGCCCAGAGAACAGACCATATTACCCAGCCTCCCTTGCAGCCGTATAACTCAGTCCTGGTCAATGAGATAAAAGTGGAAAACCAGTTTTGTACTTCTTTTTTAACAGGAAAGGACAAACTTCCAGTTTCCAGTTTTACATGCAAGGAGCTTAGAAGTTGCCACTCAGTCCAGATGACAAGTAAAAAGCTGAACAGGAAACTCTTTTTTTTAATCTATGAAAGAGGGGAGGACACAGGGCAAGCTGCTGCCTCCAAAACTGGAGACAGGTAAACACAGGGAATTGTGGCTTACCAGGGCAGAGACTCATTAAGTAAAAACCACTGTGGCAGGTAGGAAAATTTGAACTATAACTGACAAATTGCTGGAGGCACTTTGTAGACAAGTCTGAGAGTTAAAAACTCTGAGGAGACTCATTCATGGGGGAGGGGGACTCCCACACTTCCGTGATTTTTACCTCTGGAAGCTCTACCAGGTTCCCACAGTAAATACTGGAGACAAATTCCTCTGGTTTCTAGCAGAGGGAAGGAGAAAAGGAAGTGTCTTGAAATACACCTCAGTACTCTGTTCTTCTTAACAAGGCCTTCCCTGTGGTAAACTAGTTACCACAGCCTAACCTGCTGGGGTATTAGCAGTGTCTAACTGACCTGGGAAAGAGAAATACTCTGCCCACTCTAGCCATCATGTCCCAGCTCCAGGGCTGGGTGGGGGGCTGGGTAAGGATATTGAAAAAACACAAACTTCTCAGTCCATAAGCACAAGCTCACTAAAAGACTGAGACCTAATCACAGGACTATAGAGAGCTTCCCCTCCTCACCACACTCCCTAATCACATTACTAACACCTATTTACTGCAGTTCCTTTTCCCTAGCATATTGTGGCCAGCTATCAAGAAAAAATTAAAAGGCATATTAAAAGGCAAAAATCATAAAGAGCCCTGGCTGGTGTAGCTCAGTGGATTGAGCACCAGTCTACGAACCCAAGTATTACTGGTTTGATTCCCAGTCAGGGCACATAACCAGGTTGCAAGCCAGGTCTCCAGCCAGGTCCGTAGCTAGAGGCAGATGAAAGGCAACCATACATTAATGTTTCTCTCCCTTTCTTCCTCCCCCCCTTCTCCTCTCTCTAAAAATAATGAATATAATTTAAAAAAATAAAAATCATAAAGATGAATGATTCTTTCATTCTGATGAATGAATCAGAAAGATGAATCATAAATAAGCATTTAATGGGCTTATTAGTAGACTGGACACAGCTGAGGAAAGAATCTTTAAGTTAAAGGATATATCAAGAGAATCCTGAAAATCAAAAAACAAAGAGAATACTGGGGGAGGAGGGACATAGAATATACAAGGACTGCAGGACAGCTACAAAAAGTGTAACGTATCCGTAACAGGAAGACCAAAAGAAGAAAAAGAGAAAGGAATAGAATATTTGAAACAACAGTGACTGAGAATTTTCCTAAATTATTGTCAGACACCAAACAGATCTAAGAAGCTCAGAGAACACCAAGCAAGATCAATTCAAAAAACAAATAAAACCCAGGAAACAAAAACAAAACAAAACTAAATCTAAGCATATCACTGTCAAGTTACAGAAAATCAAAAATAAAGAAAATAATCCTGAAAGAAGCAAGGGGAAAAAAAAACGCCTTACCTATAGAGGACCAAAGATAAGAATTACATCTGCTTCTCAGAAATCTTGCAAGCAAGAAGAGAGTGGAATAAAATACTTAAAGTGTTGAGAGAAAACCCCCACCAACTCAAATTTAGTACCCTGCAAAATTATCCTTCAAAAGTGAAGGAGAAATAAACACTGTTAAAATACATAAGAAAAAACTGATAGAACTGCAAGAAGCAGATGGTTTAACATCTCTCTATTGGAAATGGCTAGGTTCAGCAGGCAGAAAATCAAGAAAATCAGAAAGTAGTCTATAGGATACCACAAAAGCAGCATAAAATCATTGCACAAAACACCAACAAAAGCAAAACACATGCACAAGGTTTATTTCTCTGTAAGGCTATAGGCAAAAGCAATAGCAGTGGTCATCTGTGAAAGGCAACTGAGATTATGGAGAAGGAGAGCAGAGGTGCTCAAGGAGCTTTCCTTCATTGTACTATTTGAATCTTTTATAATGAGGGTATATTCACATCTTACTTAAATGCTCGATTTATTTTTTGAAAAATAGACTACACACATAAGCAAGGGAATAGGTGAATTTGTGGGGAGGCAGAGGAGAAACTAAAAGGTTTTTTCTAGACTACATACTGACAGGCTTATACTGCATTGCCAAAAAACTTTTTCCAGTCTATTGATTAACGCACACACAAAGTTCTCTTCAAGCTCCCAATTATATAATACTTTATTCCTCCCTGCCACATATAAATGTTTTAAAGTGCCTGCATGTTCACAGATTAAGTATGCAACAATATATTGTTAAGTGCATTTCCTAAATGAGAGATGGAATACACCCATCTCATATTTAAGGAGAGATCTTCTTTTAACATTTTCCCTTTTTAGGATAAGGAGGAATGAAAATATCTAGCAAACTTGCCTTGACTGGTGTGGCTCAGTGGACTGAGCATCAGCCTGTGAACCCAAGTGTCGCTGGTTCGATTCCCAGTCAGGGCACATTCCCAGTCAGGTTGCAAGCCAGGTCTCCAGCCAGGTCCCCAGCTAGAGGCAGGTGAAAGGCAACCATAAATTGATGTTTTTCTCCTTTCTTCCTCCCCTACTTCCCCTCTCTCTAAAAATAATGAACAAAATCTTTAAAGAAAATGAAAAAGAAAAGGAAAATATCCAGCAAACTTACATGAAAATGCAGAAGTTAAAGTTCAATGGAACCTTTAAAAAAATGGGGTTTCATCTTAGGTTATAGTGCATTGATATAGAAGTTTGTCTGATGAATTATAAAACATCTTCAAATATTGGTTCACTTTGAACAAACATGTATTAAACATCTACTATATTATCATGGGCTATACTATTCTATCTGTAAGATGTATCCCAAATACCCCTTGTTCTCAAAGAACTCAATCTAATCTGGTGAGGTCTGTCTGAAAAAGCCATTGTTAATATAATGAGAATGGTTTGTGGGACATTGATATAATCTGGCAGCCAAAGAGAGTGGACTGGAATACACATGCATGAACAATGATGACTTGACTGTACTAATTATTGAGTAAGCGTGTGTACCATGTGGCCATTGTATTCAAAATGAATACAATGAATCTGCAATCTGTAGGGCAATGAATCTGCATCAGATTTTATGTTAAGCTTGAACATTTTTCCACAAAAACTATTCACATTATTCAGAAGGCAAAAGCTAGGGGCAACTGGTAATTGGAAGCTTCATTACAACACACCCTGCTCATGCATCACATCTCGTGCAGAGTTTTAGCAAAGAATCAAGTCACCCAGGTGATTCAGACCCCTTACAGCCCAGATTTGACACCCTGCAACTTCTGGCTTCTCCCAAAAGTAAAATCACCTTTGAAAGGGAAGAGATTTCACACTGTAGATGAGATTATGGAAAATACAACAGAGCAGCTGATAGAAATTGGGAGAACTATGCAAGGTCCCAAAGTGCCTACTTTGAGGGGGACTGAGACATCATTGTCCTATGTACAATGCTTCTTGTATCTTATGTCTTCTTCAATAAGTGTGTCTACTTTTCATATTACGTGGCTGGGGAAAAAGTGTAAGGTCTTGCTATTCGAAGCTGCAGAATGATAGCATTTAAATTACCTGGGCAACTGAGATGCTAGCCCTAACTCCTTGAATCTGCATTTTAACAAAATCTTCAGGTGACCAGGATGTTCATCAAGATTTGAGAAGTAATGGGTTATAGAGGGAATGTTTGGTCCCTTGGGAAGTGGTTAGAGGTCTTCAGACTGTAGGGTTATAGGAACATTTCAGACTAAAATAGGAGCAGACTCGTATTATGGCAATTAGAGTAAGAAAGGTTCTGGAAGAAAACTGGGCACTATGGACATTGTGGGAGACAAGGCAGTTAAGGTAGGCTGAGTGAGGCCAGAGGCAAAAAAGCCAGGCTGACCTGCTAAGAATTCTGGAGGAAGCCATAGATAAATTTAAACAGCAATGTGACTGGATCAGGTTTTTATGTTTGGATATAACTCTGGTGGCAGGGTGGAGGATAAAATGCAGGGGAGAGGCTGGAGTAGGCAGACTGTCATTAAATGAGCACAATTCAAGTCTGGACTAGAAAGGAGGTCTTGAGGACTTAGGGGTGGAGGTGGGTATTGAGTCTCAAACAGAAAGAGAAATAAAGGGTTCCAGCTACAAGCGGATACAGGAAGATTCTTTCTTCTCAAAGATAGTACCCAACCAGTGGCATTAGCATCACCTGGGGAATTGTTAGAAATGCAAACTCTCAGGTCCTACCTGAAGTAAAGTGTATCAGAAACTTGGGTGGGTGGAGTACATAAATCTAATTTTGAGTAAATTCTCTTTAAAGTGAAAATCACTGCTTAGCTTTTCAAAAATCTCCTGGCAGATTGTATATATAGGCTTAGAATTGTCACAACTTGTTTCCTTAAAAAGAAAAACAAAAAGAATATGAGTACAGTCAAACCTTGGTTTTCAAATTTAATTCATTCAATTTAATATTGAAGATGTAGAAAGGGGGAAGGGAGGATATTCCTACTTCACTAATTAAGGAAATGCTTGGGAAATGGGAAGAAATGCAGTTTTATGGAGAATATCACCCTGACAAAGAAGTAGCAAACCCTGCAATAAACGTGTTTAATGACAAAGCAGTGTTTCACTTCAGGCAAGTGTTAAAACCAAACATTATTGGATAGATTTTTAGTGAGACAGAGACCAAGTGAGCCTAAAGCAAGGTCTAGTAGAGCAAAATGACAAAAGAGAGAAAGAACCCCAGAAGATCAGCTACCAGACATTTTTATGAAAGGGGACTACTCTTCCAAACCTTATAATTCCTATATCTCCATATAATTCCTATATCTCTCCTCTCCATATTCAGTCTTCAATAGCTCCCAACATTAAAGGTAACTTCTAGTTTGTATGTAAATTTCCATTTTTCACTGTACATTTCATTTCATTTTTGTTAATTTTCATTTATATTTCATGTCCTTTTAAGTTGTAAAGCATTAATTTATACAGTCCATTAGCAATGTACTGTATATAAGAAATGTTAAAGCAGGCAATCATTTGGAGGTCTGAAACACATTAGTTCAAATTACATTATTATTTTTTAATAATTTTATTTATTCATTTTTAGAAAGAGGAAGGGAGGAAGAGAGAGCGAGAAACATCAATGTGTGGAGATACATCAATCAGTTGCCTCTTGCACACCCCCAACTAGAGATCTGGCCTGCAACTCAGGAATGTGCCCTGACTAGGAATCGAACCAGTGACCTTTCAGAAGTTGGCACTCAATCCACTTAGCCACACCAGCCAGGGCTCAATTTACATTATTTTTAATGCGAAAAATTATTTAGTTTTCAAACAAACTGCTTCTTGAACAGTCTTCCAGAACAAATTAAGTTCACAAACTGAGGATCCTTGGCTATGTTGGTCAAAACAAAGGTGACATAAAACCTAGATTTTAGATAGTGCCCAGGAAAAAACCAAAAAACCTTGCATTTGGAGAATTAAAACAGTAAAACAGTTTTGATAGTGGACATGATGTTCTCTATAGCTTAAATTAAATAAAACCTAAAATAAAATTAAGCAGGGATCCAAGATGACAGCAAATTAGGTGGATGTTATACTAACCTCCTCCTAAGACAAACTGGACTTACAACTAGATTATAGAAAAATCATACTGAATAACCAAGAAGGAAATACTAGTGGAAAGAAGTCTTATAACCAAGGACTTACAGAAGCCACACTGAGACTGGACTTACAGAAGCCACATTGAGACTGGACTTACAGAAGCCACATTGAGACTGGTAGAAAGCACAAAAGCACAAGAGGGCTGGCTGATATCCAATGGGTGGCAGCTAGAGTTCTGGAGCCATATCTTAGCTGTGGGGGAGAACTGTGGGGTCTAAACCCCAAGACAGACTACCCAGTCTAGAACATCAGTATCAAAAAAAGGAATTTCCAGCCAAGGTGGAGGCATGGATAGGCATGCTGTGTCTCCCTCACAACTAGAAGAGATTTACATCTACCTTAAAACTAAATAAAAACAAGGCAGAAATTTCAAAAAGTCAAATTACATGGAAGTGCAACAAACGAAGAAGTCAAGAAATCATCAGCCAGACAGGTAGGACGGGCAGAGCTGGGGAGAAAAGGGGCAGTGACAGCACTGGAGCTGATGCTGCAGTGAAAAGCAAAGTTACACATTTAAACCTGGGCAGCAATCCCAGGGCCAGACCACTCAGCTAGTCCATGGTTCCAGTGCCAGGAAAAATACAGTCAGCAGCTGTAGTAGTGACTGGGGGACTGAGACTGTGGCAAAAAGCACAGTTGTACATTTAAACCTGGGAAGCAATTCTGGGGCCAGACTGGGCAGCCCACAGTTCCAGTACCAGGAAAAATAGAGCCGTATTGCTCCCCTTATTGTGAAAACCAGTGGGTTTGGGGCAGAGGAAGAAACAGCTGGTCTCAACGGGCAAGTGGCACTGTTCTCTGTTAGATGCCTTCCCCACATACAGAACCAGTGTGGTGAAACAGGCCACCCCACACTGACAAATTCTTAAGGCCTTGCCCCTTACAATGTAACAAATGCAACAGAACTACCTAAGACACAGAGGCAAACACAGAAAGCCATCAAGATGAGGAGACAAAAACGTATGGCCCAAAAAAGGGAGCAGATCAAGGTGCCAGTGAGAGAACTGGATGATGAAGAGATAGCCAACCTAACAGATGCAGAGTTCAAAATGCTGGTAATTAAGATGCTCACAGACTTAACAGATATGCTTAAATACAACAAATGCAGAAAGGAAGAAGTGAAGGCTAGGCTAAGTGAAACAAAGGAAAATCTACAGGAAACCAAGGGTGGAGGAAAGGAAACCGGGGTTCAGATCAATGATTTGGAACATAAGGAAGAAATAAACAATCAACCAGCACAGAAAGAAGAAACAAGAATTGAAAAAAATGAGGGGAGGCATAGGAACCTCTGGGACAACTTTAAATATACCAATATCTGTAGCACAGTGGGGCCAGAAGAAGAAGAGGAAGAGCAACTAATTGAAAACTTATGTGAAAAAATTATGAAAGAAAACTTCCCTAATTTGGCGAAGGAAATAGACATGCAAGTCCAGGAAGCACAGGGAGTCCCAAACAAGCTAGACCCAAGGAGGACCACACCACAACACACCATAATTAAAATGCCAAAGGTTAAAAATAAAGAGAGAATCTTAAAAAGCAGCAAAAGAAAAAAAAGTTACCTACAAAGGGGTTAGTATAAGACTATCAGCTGATTTATTTGAGAAACTTTGCAGGCAAGAAGGGACTGGCAAGAAGTATTCAAAGTGATGAAATACAAAGACTTACAACCAAGTTTACTCTATCCAGCAAAGATATCATTCAGAATGAAAGAGCAGATAAAGTGCCTCCCAGACAAGGTAAGGCTAAAGGAGGAGTTCATCATCACCAAGCCATTATTATATCAAATGTTAAAGGGACTTACTTAAGAAAAAGAGAATCAAAATTATGAACATTAGAAAGATAACAAATACAACTAACAACAGAATCTAAAAAATAAAAACAAAATCTAAGCAGAGAGGGAACAGAGTTAAAGATATGTGAAACATTTGGAGGGACGTCAGCTGGTAGGGGGAAGAGGCAGAAGTGGGGAAAGGCACAGGGATTAAGATGCACAGTCCATGGGTGCAGAATAGATAAGGAGATGTTAAGGATAGTACAGGAAAAGGTAAAGCCAAAGAACTTATATGCATGACTCATGGTCATGAACCAAGGGGGCTGGGACTTCTAGAGGGAGTAGGGTGCTGGGTGGAGGAGAGCAAAGGGAAAAGAAATTGGAACAAATGTAAGAGCATAACCAATAAAAAATAAAAACTTTAAGAAAAGAACTGGAAAAGGTCCTACATAACATCCAGCTGTGAAGAGCAGTGGGGTTTCTGTTTGTCGGGGAAAGACAGCTAGAGACATAGTCATCTTCCTAAAGGGCCAACACACAAAACTGCATTTGCAGTCACTTAATGTGGGCTCTGGCGAAGAGATGGTAAAGCAGACTAAAGCTTCAATGAGGAAAGCTGGGGGTTGGTGGATTGAGGAGATAGCTAAAGAGTCAGCCATGGGAATCACTGTGCCCAGTCATGCCCCCATACTACAGAAGATAGCTTTCTTGGGCAGAGCACTCCCCTCCATGTGAGATCAGCTTGGAGGGAAGTAACAGCCACCCTCAGGAGTCCCCCTTACCCCACTGTGTGGATCTTAAGCCCAGCTAAGAAGAACAACCAGAGGTTCTTTTAGTGACTAAGACTAACAGGCAGAGGCTGATCCTTGGGTGCTTTGAGATTTTTGCTGACACATCCCCGGGACCAGTGCCGGTAAATGCTGACCTTGGTGCACAGCCTGGTGCTTTCCATAAAAACCCAGCCCAGCAGAGGGAACTTGTGGATCACTGGTAGCTCCAAACATGTTGCCCACAGATAGTCATAGGCAGTGACTGAGATAGGTGTGCACCAGTCTTTGAAGATTTACCTAATACATAAAAACAAACACAAAGAGGTAGCCAGAATGAGAAGACAAAGAAACAGGCCCCAAATGAAAGAATGAGAAAATGTTCCAGAAGAGCTAATAAAATGAAACCATACAATTTATCAGATATAGAGTTGAAAGTAATGATTATAAAGATGCTCAGCAGCATTAAAAGGACATAGAAACCATAAGAAAGGATCTGACAGGAATAAAAAATATAACATCTGAAATAAATAATACACTGGAAAGAATAAACAGTGGGTTAGATGAAGCAAAGGATCAAATCAGTGCTTCGGCATGCAAGCAGAGAAGCAGAAAGGAAAAAGAATATTAAAAAAGAGAGGATAATATAGGGACCATTGGGACAACATGAAGTGTAACAATATCCATGCCACAGGGGCACCAGAAGGTGAAGACAGAGCACAAGGTAACAAGAACCTATTTGAGAAAATAATAACCACAAATTTACCTAACCTGGTAAAGATAAAAGACACAAGTTCAGGAAGAGCAAAGTTCCAAACAAGATGGACCCAAAGAGGCCCACAACAAAACACATCATAATTAAATTAGCAAAGCTTAAAGACAAGAAGAGAACCTTGAAAGCCCAAAGAGAAAAAGTTAGTTACCCATTGGGAGCTCTGTTAAGACTGTCATTTGCTTTCTTTCTTTCTTTCTTTCTTTCTTTTTTTTTAAGATTTTATTTATTATTTCCAGAGAGAGGGGAAAGGTGAGAGGCAGAAAGGGAGAGAAACATCAGTGTACGGTTACCTTTTACCTGCCTCCAGCTACAGATCTGGCTGGAGTCCTGGCTTGCAACCTGGTTATGCGCCCTGGCTGAGGAATCAAACCAGCAACCTTTGGGTTCCCAGGCCAGCGCCTATCCACTGAGTCACCAGCTAGGGCTTTCATTTGCTTCCTCACAGAAACATTTCAGGCCAGAAGAGATTGACAAAAACACTAAAAATGATGAAAAGCAAGGACCTACAACTGATGCAACTTTACTCCAGAAGCCTATCATTTAAAATTGAAGGAGAAATTAGGAGATTCCCAGATAAGAAAAAGCTAAAGGAGATTGTTAACAGCAAACCAGTACTTTATCAAATGTCAAAACACTTGCTTGAGGAAGAAGTAAGCAGAGGAATATAGTTAAAAAGTAAATTGGCAATAATACATATCAATAACCACTTGAAAGTAAATAGCTTAAATTATCCAATTAAAGGACATAGGGTAGCTAAATGGATTAAGAAAACAAGCTGTCTCTAAGAGACTCACCTCAGAACTACAAATACACACAGACTAAAAGGGGATAAGAAAAAGATATTTAATGCAAATGTAATTTGCATTAAACTAGGGTAATGATACTTAAATCCGACAAAACAAACTTTAAAACCAGGGCTATAGTAAGAGACAAAGGATACTACATAATGATAAAGATAACAATCCAACATGAGGATATAACCCTAGTAAACATTTATGCACCCAACATATGGAGCACCTAAATATGTAGAGCAAATCTTGATGAGCAAAAAGGAGAAATGGACAGAAATACAGTCATACTAGGGGACTGTAAACCCCATTGACATCAATGGATAGATCTTCCAGACTGAAAATCACCATTAGAAAATGACCCTAAAATGACTCACTTGATCAAAAGGATTTAATTTATACCTATAGAGCATTTCACCCCAAAGCAGTAGACTACATTTACTTTTCAAGTGCACATGAAATGTTTTCTAGGACAGATGACATCTTAGGACACAAAACAAGTATCAATAAGTTTAAGAAGCCTGAAATCATATCAAGGATTTTCTCTGACCACAATGCTGTGAGATGAGAAATCAATCACAAAAAGAAAACTGAAAACACACAAAGACATGGAAGCTAAATAACATGATACAAAACAATGAATAGGTCAATAATGAGGCCAAGAAAGAAATTAAGTTACCTTGACACAAATGAAAATGTGAACACAACTTAAAATTTATGGGACACCGCTGGTTCTATTCCCAGCCAGGGCAATATAACCAGGTTGCAAGCCAGGTCTCCAGCCAGGTCTATAGCTGGAGGCAGGCGAAAGGCAACCATACATTGATGTTTCTATCCCTTTCTGCCTCCTTCCCTTCCCCTCTCTTTAAAAATAATAAATAAAATCTTTAAAAAAATTCATGGGACATAGCAAAAAAGTTATAAGAAGGAAATTCATAGCATTACAAGCCACCCTTGAGAAAAACTCAAATAAACAATATAACTTTATACTTAAAGGAACTAAAAAAAATTAATAAGCTCGAAGTGGGTAGAAGGAAGTAAATAATAAAGATCACAGCAAAAGTAAACAAAATAGAATCTAAAAACAATACAAGAGATCCATGAAACCAAAAGCTGGTTCTTTGAAGAGATAAAAATATGACTGAAAAATCTTTAACCAGTCTCATCAAGAAGATAAAAAGAGGATCCAAGTAAATACATTCAGAAATAAAAGAGAAGTAACAACGTGTCTGACACCAAAGAAATAACAAAAGTTTGTAATAAAGTATTATGAACAACTATATACCAACAAACTGGATGATCTGGAAGAAATGGATAAAGTCCTAGAGATGTACAATCTTGCACAACTGAATCAGGAAGAATCACAGGATCTGAATAGAAAGAACACAACTAGTGAAATGAAGCAGTAATAAAAACAAACAAACAAATGAACGAACAAAAACTCCCATCAAACAAAAATCCTGGACTAGATGGCTTTACAAGTGAACTTGATCAAACATTTACAGATCTAACATCTCTCCTTTTCAACCTATTTCAAAAAATTCAAGGAGAAGGAAGACTCCCAAGCTCATTTTATGAGGGCGACATTATGCTAGTTCCAAAACCAGATAAGGGCACTACAAAGAAAGAAAATTATAGGCCAATATCCCTGATGAACATGGAGGATAAAACCCTTAACAAAATATTAGCAAACTGATTATAGCAATATATCAAAAAGATACTACATGATGATTATTCTGGGTATGCAAAGTTGGTACAATATCTGCAAATCAATAAACATGATATACCACAAAAACAATGAAGGATAAAAACCACAAGATCAATTCAATAGATGCACAAAAAAGCATCTGATAAAATTCAGCACCCATTTATGATAAATGCTCAGCAAAGTGGTAATCGAGGGAAAATATATCAATATAATAAAAACCATATATGAGAAACACCCAGGCAACATCATATTCAATGAGCAAAAACTACAAATGTTCCCCTTAAGATCAGGAATAAGATAGGGATGTCCACATTTGCACTTCTTCTTCAACAAAGTTCTGGAAGTTCTAGCCATGCCAATCGGACAAGAAGAAGAAATAAAGACATTCAAATTGGAAAGGAGGAAGTAAAACTCTCATTGCATGCAGATGACATGATACTATGTATATAGAACCCTAAAGATTCTACCAAAGTACTAGAACTGATAAACGAATTCAGTAAAATAGCAAAGATACAAAATTAATATCCAGAAATCAGTTGCACTTTTACATCCCAATAGTGAACTATCAGAAAGTGAAATTAAGAAAACAATCCCATTCACAACTACTTCATAAAGAATGAAATACCTAAGAATAAATGTAACCAAGAATGTACATACCTGTACTTAAAAAATATAAGACACTGAACAAAGAAATTGAAGATATAAATAATTGGAAGTATATACCCTGTCCACAGATAGGAAGAATTAACATAATTAAAATCTCCGTATTACCCAAAGCAATCTATAGATTCAACAGAATTCCTATCAAGATTCCAATGACATATTTCACAGAACTAGAATATTACAAAAATTTATATGGAATCACAAAAGCCCAGGAATAGCTATACTTAAGAGCGTAGAACAAAGTTGGAGGAATCACACTAATATCAAACTATACCGTAAGGCCATAGTAATCAAAAGAGCATGGTACTGGCATAAAAACAGACATATAGATCAATGGAAAAGAATAGAGATCCCAGATATAAACCCATGTCTTACTAGTCAATTAATATTTCACAAAGGAGGCAAAAACATACAATGAGCTAAAGATAAATTTATTCAATAAATGTGTTGGGAAATGGGACAGATACATGTAAAAAAATAAATGAAATTAGGCCACCTTCTTACACTACACACAAAAATTAACTCAAAATGGATTAAAGACTTCAATGTTAGATTTGAAACAATAAAAATCCTAGAAGAAAATGTAAGTGATAAAAATCTCAGACACTGCTCACAGCAATAGTTTTTCTGATGTGTCTCTTCAGATAAGGGACACAAAGGAATAAATAAACAACCGGACTACATTAAGCTAAAATTTTTTGGCGTAGTGAAGGAAACCATCAACAAAATGAAGACAATCCATTGAACGGGAGAACATATTCACCAATACATCTGATAAGGGGTTAATGTCCAAAATTTATAAAGAACTTTAAAGCTCAATATCAAAAACAATCCAATTAAAAAATGGGCAAAGGACCTGAACAGACACTTTCCCAAAAAGGGCAAACAGATGGCCAGTAGACATGAAAAGATTCTCAAGGTCACTAGTCATCACAGAAATGCAAATTAAAACCAGGATGAGGTACCATCTCACACCTGTCAGAACGGCTATCATCAACACATCAGCAAGTGTCGGTGAAGATGTGGAGAAAAGGTGAAGATGTGGAGAAAAGTGAACCTAGTGCACTAGTGGGTGAGAATGCAGACTGGTGTAACCACTGCGGAAAGCAATACAAATTGGAAGGATCTAGCAAAAATAAAGAACTTATAGTAGGGACAACACTGTGGTGATATGACAGATCAGAGAGGTGAAGGTAGATAAGATATAGAGGGATAAATGATAACGGAGAACTACAATAAAATCCATAAACAACATTAAGTAATCATCCCCCTTGTAAATTCTTTCTCTTCCCTTTACTTTCCACAAGAACACCTTCAGGAAAAACTTTCTTTGGCCCTTTGGGAAAACTGTGTTTCTGATGCAACCGCCCATTTAAAAAACACAATCCCAAATTTAAAACCGAAAAAACGGAGCCGCGACGCTGGCGCCATCATCTCGAGACAAGTGGGCCGTTTCCCAGCCACACCCCTGCGGACCGTCCGGCCTCCTTCCTGGAGCTGTTCCCAAACATAAATAAATCACTCCTGGTTTTTTCCAGACCTGAAATTAGTGGTGACTCAGAGCACTCTGTACCGCCTCAGCCGCCTCGGGAAGGAGGAAAAATGTGCCGATTTCTCCCTCAGGCCAGACTGGTCGTGCGGGACTGGGCCAATCAGGGGAGGATGACGGGAATCACACCAAAGTAGGTAAAAAAATGTGGGATTGTGTCCGGGTGAGCTACTGCCCACGCTAGTGCTCGGGCAGGGCGTCCTAGACGCCCGCTTGCCGCGGCCCCGCCCACAGTATTCCCTCACCTTCCCTCCCCATTCACCTCCAAGCCCCGCCCCTTAGCGGCGGCGCACACCTGGCCAGGTAGCTACTTCCTTGTAAGGCCAAAGCCTTCGCAAAGGGCAGGGCGCCATAGGGCCCCGCCTCTTGGCGGGAGGTGCGTCACCCGCCCCGCGAAGTTCTTCGTCTGCCCCTCGTCCTCAGGTGCCTGCCCGAACTCCGCCTTCTCGGCTCGGACGAGGATCCTAGAGCCGGAGAGCCAGAGAGCAGGAGAGCACCCACCTCCACTCCCATAAACAGGAGTTAGTGGAGGGATCGGTCCTCAGACGGAGTGGACGTCGCCCCGCCCGCGAGCAGCGCGCTGGGCCAACTGGGCGGGGCGTTACCAGCCCAGTCGGTTGCGGAGCAACGGCGGGCAGCGCGTGACGTGCGCATTGTCGTGTTGGGCCCGAGGCGCGCATCCGCGCGCCCGCCCCCAGATAGGCTTGCGCCCCGCGTATCCTCCTAGTTCTGTCCTTCTGTCCAGCTGCCCTGAGGAGGAGGTTCAGCAGATCCCGCACCCGCTGACTCCATCCTCCGCGTCCTTGCTACCACTGCGGCGAAGATGGTGAGTGGAAGGGAGAGCGGCGCAGGAGCTGAGGCTGCCAGAGCGGTGGGGCTTGCGGCGTCGAGGAGGTCGGCCTGAGGGGCGACCGCCGCCTTCCCGCCCCAGCGGGCCCAGAACCCCGCCGCTGTCTACTGACAAGGTTGGGTTTCGGGTGTCTGTCGCCCGCGGACCCGCTCGGCTCCTCCTTTCGGGGTGGCTCCCCCGCTGCTCCGTTTGTCGAAGCTGCTGCATGACTGGTGCCTGAGAGCGTCGCCTCAAATGTTCCTGCTGCCCGGGCCTGGGTACCACCGGCCGGTTTTGAGCCCCTCCCTCCCGCGGTGAAGTCGGTGGGGTGGGGGGCGTCGGAACCCGGAGTGGGCCTGGTTGGGGCTAGTTTACCCAAAGCCCAGTACAGAGAGAGGCAGCCAGTGACTCGTGCGAACTTCTCCCGAGCCGTCTGTCCCTTTAGATAAGGAAAATAAGGCCTTTATTAAACAACTCTAGATCATTAACAGCAGGGCTGTGGCGTGATTAAGAACGGGTGGCCTTGCTGCCGCTTTGTTTGTTGTATCTGGCAGGCAGCTTCCAGCAGCACTCTCTCCATGCCTGTCAAGCTTGGCAGTGTCTGTTTTAACCCTCGCCTGCCCTATCTCTCTTTCTTTACCTGTACAGTTTGGCTGTGCCAGAAGTTAGTATGCAAGGTGTGGGCACGATGTTGGGATGCTAATAAAAACAAATGAAAAACCTTTTGAAGTCCGTTGAGTTATACGAGTCACTAAAAAGTTACAGATGCACAGTATGTGCTAGGTGATGGATACTGTGTTTAATTTACATATTTTTCCCTCTACGCTGTAATTACAGTTTGCTGTAAAACAGTATTCTTAACGGGACGATCAAGTGGTACATTTTGTCAAGTAGAACATTTGCACATGCTATTACCATTTTTGGGCAATGATTTGCAGGCAAAAGCTTACCAGACTTTGCTATAAATATTACAGTGTTTTTACATCTGTCTGCCTGGAAGCAGTTGGTACCAGCTTATCTGCATACAAAATGTTTTCACTGAAAAACAATTTTGGTTTTCCTACAGTATTGCAGACTGTCTCATTAATGGAAGAAAATGAAATTAACCAGTAGTTTCTTTATCACTGAGGATATGGAATTAAAATCTGACATTCAGTTTCAAATTCCTCTTTGGTTTAATTCTGTAAGCTACAAAGAGGATCAGCATTTAAGGACTTTTTAACCTCCTTATGATTATAAATATATGTACTACTCCATACCAAAAGACTTTTAAGAGTTTTGAATTCTAATATGAGACCATCAGCTCTGATGAAAGTTCTTTGGAGCCTACTGTAGGGTTCTCTGACTTTACATTCTTTCTGTTTTTTTTTTGTTTGTTTGTTTTTAAAGACTACAAACTTTATTTTCTGTTTGAAAATAAGACTAAGAAATTTAACTTAAATGCTTAAAGCTTAAAGCTTTGTTTACATTATTTCTAGAATTCAGACAAAATGAATCTTATTTACTGGTTCTTGGCAAAAGAGAAGAAATAAAAATCAAGATGGGTGATCCCAAATACATTTCAAACTTGGTGTAGAAATCAAGAAGACTTTATAAGCTAGTGTTGTTTGGATGTTTGCAAAGAAAGTCCAGAATATAGACTCATGGCTTTTAAAGTTACTCTTTTATTTGACTTGATGAGAACAGATATTTTTCTGTCCAGCTATTAGAGAATATTGTGAATATGAAAAATTCCTTTATTATCCCAGACTTAAGTACTAATCTGGGATAATAATCTAAACTTCTGTTTAGATCTGTTGATTAAATACTTGGTTCATTAAAAAAAGTTTTTTAGGTTAAATTTTAACTACTAATGGTTTGGTTCTACATTAATGAAATCTCTTCTTGGTACTCACCAAGACTTCTAGAAACACTTTGGAATAAAGCAATTTGAAACCAACCAAAAGATCATCTATGGCACTTCAAGATGAGATTTCATGTTCTCAAAGTCTCACTTTGCAAATAAAAATGCCAATAAAAGGGTGGGGGTGGGATGGGGTGGGGAGCCCTACCCTCCACAGGAGCCACATCTACACACTCCAGACAAAACTTCGGTGTATGTGTGCTGGATGTGCCTTTTTCTCAGACAAAGGTGGTTTACCAGCCCATCCACCAAGTTTTTTGGGTTATCTACTTGGTAGTTCTTGTGTTGGGTATGGATTGAGCTATAACATAGACTTGCCTAGCTCCTCCTGTAACTGATAGTATGTGCATTTGCAGTATAGATGTATTGTCTGGTAAGTAGGAGTGTAGAGTTGCCCTTGAAACAGAGTAAAGGTCTACGTGATAATCTAACCCTTAACTTTACCCTAATCAGAATGCTACCCAACAAACTGAGCTAATTGGCTCAGACTGAATTACAAATGTATTCTACCACTTATAACAACAACCTCATGGAATAGGTTGGGGATGTGTTCATGTGCCCATTTAACATATCAAAATAGACTAAAGGATTGACTTGTGACCTTTTCTGACTCCACATCAAGTTTAAAAATAATTTAAAAATTAATTTAGAAACATTTTAAACAGAAAACAACACAGAATAACAGATCCCTTTTACCAAAAAAGGGTTAAGTTTTTGCCATATTTCAGGTTATGTTACCATTACATTCTAAGTTTACATCTTTCTTATCGCAGTCCCTTTCCTCCCCAGAGATAACCATTCCAATGTCAAAGATATAATGTACCAGAAAATAAAAGAAATGAGTTTTATGGCTATTGCAGTTGGGAAGGCATCAATTAATGAGGAATGTCTATTTAAAAAAAGGACAGAGATCTGGGGTTGGTAAGCCAGAGTGTTAAGAGCACACAGGAATGGGGTTTTATCTCCCAGTAAACCAGGGCAGAATCCTTTCATTTCCTATTTCCTGTTCCGCAGAACACAAAATTATGGGGGTGGATTTCTTAACTGACACTGCTCTTCAGGAGCACAGGGCTCAGGTAAAATCATAGTCACTTGAATGTATTTCATTCTTATTGATACTACAGTACTTTAATCTATGCATGCATGCATCTGTAACTTAAAATTAGACTTAGTTTGGGGTGCAGGTTTTTAGTTTTAGTTGTTGCTCTGATGATTTTAACTGCCGAATACTTTCCATTTTATGACTATATTAAGTTTATTCATTCCCCTAAAAAATGTTTGCCCAACATTTTGCCCTTTTATCTTTTTCTGTCCACTTAAACTGTTATGCAATAGAAGGTTTCCATTTTTATATTTTAATATATATTGCTTCTCTAGCTTTAGTGAGTGTCTTCTTAGTGTATAGCTAGAAGCAGAAGTCCTGGTTTGGAGACTGCATGTATTTTTCATTTTATTGGGTTAACCAAAAAGTTTGCTGGGTTTTTTCTGTAAGATGGCCCTAGTAGCACTTAATTGTCTGACTTTATTTGAAACAATTTTGTTAGATTGTATTGTGACAGCTGTCATCAGCGTGCATTACAAAAAAACATCAAAATGGGTGAATTTTTGTGTAGCCATTTTAATATTGAAAATGGAAGAAAATGCGCGATATTTTCCACACATCATGCTTTATTATTTCAAGAAAGGTAAAAATGCAACTGAAATGCAAAAAACAAAGATGTGCAGTGTTGGAGAAGGTGCTGTGATTGAACATGTCAAAAGTGGTTTATGAGCCCTGGCTGGTAGCACAGTGGATAAGGCTCTGGCCTGTGAACCCAAAGGTCGCAGGTTCGATTCCCCAGCCAGGGCACGTAACCAGGTTGCAAACCAGGTCTCTAGCCAGGTCTGTGGCTGGAGGCAGGTGAAACGCAACCACACATTGATGTCTCTTTCCCTCTCTGCCTCGCTCCCTTCCCCTCTTTCTAAAAATAATGAAATAAAATATTTTTTAAAAATTAAAAAAAAAAGTGGTTTATGAAATTTCAAGCTAGAAATTTCTTGCTGGACGATGCTCCACAATCAGGGAGAACAGTTGTAGTTGATAGCAATCAAATCAAGACATTAATTGAGAACAATCAGCGTTCTACTCCAAGGGAGATGACTGACATGCTCAAAATATCCAAATAAATAAAATTATTGGTGGAAATGAAAGATGTGTCTTTTTATTGAATGGGAAAACCGTATGGGCTTTTTGGCCAACCCAGTACCAACAGTGGTTCTAATATGGATCTAGCCATCCCAGCATCTACATTTAGGAGTATTTCTTCATTTCTTTTCACCACTTGCTATCATGAGACTTAAAACCTTTGCCAGTTAGATGGGTGTGAAGTACTGTGATTAGTACTGGTTGAGTATCTTTTCATGTTTATTGAAGTTTATGTTTTACATGCATGCATGTTCAGTGAACTTGACATTGTGTAAATATTTTATTCATCATGTCTTCATCTAATTTGTGGAGCCATCAAGTAAATTTGTAAAGCTATTAAGTAAATCCACAGTTAAAATCAACAAGAACATGATTGTCAAGCCCAGAATTGCATACAGAGGACTAATATTACTCTCTTTTGGCACCTAGGGTTTTTTTTTGTTTTGTTTTGTTTTTTTTAAGATTCTCAAGCTGCTTTAAGGAACGTTCAGTACTCTCTCTTAATTCTAGACACCTGCCATTGTCAGGCCCGGCTAGTGGTAGAGTGCAAAGTAATCCAGAATAGAGTTCCATTTTTACCAAGGGCGCTGGATATTTACATACTTTGCTTTATACTTACACCCTTTTTTTTCCCCTAGGCAGTTCATCTAGCCAAAATGTTAAAACACACACATACCCACACAAAGGCTATATAGGAACTCTGTGTACTTTCTCTTTAGTTTTACTGTGAATCTAAAAGTTTCTGAAAAATATGGGGGAGGGGGAAGTCAGAGGCAAGGAAGGGGAGCAGTTTAGATAAGAAACTAGTATAAAGGAACCATGGACATGGACAACAGGTGGGATTGACTTTGGGGGGAATGGGTGGGTGGGGAGGGAGACAGAGGGGAGCAAAAAGCGGATGGATGTAATACAACAACAATAAAATTTTACAAAAAGATACAGGCGAAAAAAATTTTTAAAAAAATATGACACTGATCATCATAAATGTTGATAAGATATGGAGCTACAAAAACTCTCATACAGTGTTGTCATTTGTAATAGTAAAATCACTTTGGAAAGAAATTTGTCAGTTTCTTTAAAAAATTAATTATATGTGTACCATATAAATCTGCTATTTCATTCTTAAGTTTTTATTGAAAAGAAATAAAAATTTATAAGCATATGAGAAAAAAAAGAAAAAATTAAAAAATTAAAGTTTCTGAAAAGTAGCTATTAACGTCAAAAAGAACAAGCAAAACAAATAATCATGACTTTTTTATAAATAGAATTGTTTTAAATCAAAATAGTGTTTAACAATATACAGGGTGTGTGCGATAAATTGGCAACATTTTAGTAAACAACATACAAAAGTGTTATATTTTGAAAGAAATTTATTCTTATATGTAGGTACATAAACATAGTCATTATTTTTTAAATTGTTCAAAAAAGTATTTCTTTATCCATGGACGTCATAATGTTTTCAGTCTTAGCTTTAACAGCCTCTTTATTGGAATGAGGTTATTTATTAACTTACATCTCACATATGCTCCATACATGATAGTCTAAAGGATTTGCATCTGGTGAACTAGGCGGCCAAATTTCCTTTGAGCAGATTTCAGGAATATTGACACTGAGAAATTCTTGCACCTTTTTGGCATTATGTGCTGGTTCACCAGCTTGTTGGAAGATAAACTGATGTCCATTTCCAATTTGCTCCATCCACGGTACAACTACTCCTCTCAAAATGTCAAGGTAAACATCAGCAGTCATCTTCAAGCCTGTGGGGGGAAAAATGGTGGGTCATGACATAGCCTTCCTTCATTGATGACAACACCTAACACCATCACTGTAGTAGGAAATTTTGTTTTCATGATAATTGGGACTTCACTGAGGGTCTCATAGAGCCACCTGTTGTTTCTTCTGTTGACTATTTGGTCCTGCTGAGAATTCTTTTCAGGGGAGAAGAAAATCAGAGGGTTTTTCCCTTTGGGATTTTTCAATTTTGTTAGCAGTGTCCTAACTTTTTTGAAGTACCTTTCCTTAGTCTGCTGTGTCATAAACTGGCCTCTTCTGAGAACATAGGATCTGTATGTGATATCTTCAGCAGTAATTTTGCAAACCTTTGCATCCAGCATCTGCAGTTCTCTTGCTATGGAGGGCATTGACTTTCCTGGATTTTCATGGATGATGATCTGGATTATGTGTACAGTATCTGGACTTGTGTGACCCTTGCATACCTTATGCATTTTCCTGGTTGATGGGCAACAACAGGATCAGCGTCATACACCTTTTTCACGTTGTCAACTGTATGTAAAGGGATGTTACTGAAATCTGCAATTTCCTTAGCATTTGGCCCTGCACGCAGTCCAGAAATGATGGTTGCTCTAACATTGTATTCCTTTGACATGATGGTTGCTCTCAGAATTTAATACTTTATACCTGAAACAATGATGTTAAATCATAACCTTAGAAACATAGTTTTTCAAAATTGATAAGTACCTGAAATAAGGAGATGCAAAGTTATTGCCATTGTATCATATGCACCCTGTATAGGAAGATTAAACGTTGGTGTTTTTATAATCAATAACTATATTTGCTTTCTTTAATTAAGATATTTTGAGATGAACACCATATTTGAAATTTGAAAAAATCTTGAAATTTCGAAACCCTGTATTTAACATACATCTCTATATGCATTTCTTTTATTTAAAGAGCAATTTGCCAGTCTTGCAGAAACTAGTCTTTTTACTGTCCAGGCATACCTTGTTTTATTGTGCTTTGCTTTATTGTGCTTCACATATGTTGAGCTTTTTACAAATTGAGGGCAAGAGCATCCACCAGCAAAAAGATTATAGCTGGCTTTTTATTGTAATGCTTTATTCAGTGATCTGGAACCCAATTGGCAGTATCTCTGAGGGTACTGTTTTCTGTTTGCATATTTAAACTACAGAACAGAATAAAGAAATAAGTAGAAGAAGATTATTACTTAAGTATCTTGAGCTTCCTTCCTTTGTAGCATAATATTCTTCTCTAAATTATCCATGAAGATTTACATCTAAAACTTCAGAAATATTTTAATCCCAGTTTATGTCCCTGCCTTTTTCTTTTTGCCTTAATGTTAGAAGTAATTTCACTTGGAATTGTGCATCTAAAAGCTATCTTCTATTAATCCTTCTTGAAATTTTACATTGGGAGAAGGGAAAAATAAACCTCAGATTGGTTCATGTTAGTAATACTTTGACAAACTTGTTACTTAACATTCATCATGGAACCTTCTGTGTGCAAGGACCCTGGCAGAATTGAATAGTTTTTTATCTAGAGTGGTTCTTAATTCTTAAAGGCAGCCTCCCACTAGTTGATGCTGTAATGCTTATGTAATTTGCTTTGATATGCTAACATTTAAGAATCAGTTTTTATGTAAATCTTTAAAAAGCAATTGATTTAAGTAAGAAGGCAATTTAAATTCTGAAAAGTCACATTTTCATCTGTAGTAGAAGTTGTGAAAAGCTGAGATTTTGGCTTTATTTAACCTGGGAAGCCAGTATCAAGAATCTCTGTTCTGTTGCAACCATGTACCATAGGATGAGCATTTGAAAGGTAGACATTTCAGTGCATACGATGGCAGGAAACCTACGTTTGAAATTAATTTGTTGGTTCTGACTGGGTGGTTCAGTTGGTTGGAGCGTCATTTCCTTCACCAAAAAGTTGCATCCCTTGTCAGAGCACATACCTAGGTTGTAGGTACCTTTCCTGGTTGGGAAGCAACCAGTTGAGATCTCCCCCGCCCCTCCTACTCCCTGCCCACCTATCTATTTATGTATCTATTTATCTGTCTCTATCTATGAGTATCTATCATCTATCTTTTCTATGTCCATTTCTCCTCCCCCCTACCTCTCTGGCTAAAAGCAATAAACATATGCTTGGGCGAGAATTATTTTTAAGTGAATTTGTCATTTTGTTTGTGCTTTTGAGTCGTATCAGAGGAGTATTGTTTATTCCTTTCAGCATTTTTGCATTACTTTATAGGGTGTTACTCCTATTTCCCTTATTACAGAAAAGAAAGATTAATTTCCTACCCATCTTCCTATCTTGGCTTTCTTTCAGAAAATTGCTGACTTTTTTTTCTTATGTATTTATGTTTTTAAAGATTTTATTCATTATTAGAGAGAGAGGAAGGGAAAGAGAAAGAAAGGGAGACAAACATCATTGTATGGTTGCCTTTCACCTGCCTCCAGCTGGGAACCCGGCCGGAGACCTGGCTTGCAACCCATGTATGTGCCCTGACTGGGAATCGAACCAGTGACTTTTGGGTTTGTAGGCCAGTGCTCAACCCACTGAACCACACCAGGGAAATCACTAACTTTAAATGTAACTAGTGTTTATATTAAAGTGGTTTCACATGGCACATTTTTAGTGGTGGTAGTATTTTCACATAGTAATAGAGCTAAAACTAAAGTATAGGCAAATACTGGTAAGACTTCTTCAGCTTGCTAGGGTTTCAATTATTTGATAATTCCTCTAGAGCTTCAGTTTGCTTAAAAGATTGCTCCCTGGCAAGGTGAAGGAGCATTTTGACCAGTGTTGTTAAATAAAAAATAAAATATGAGTTACATATGAACTTAAAAAAAAAAATTTATTGGGGTGGCATTGGTTAATAAAAGCATATCAGTTTCAAATGTACAATTCTATAATTTTATACATCATCTATGTATTGCTTTTGTATTCACCACCCAAAGTACATATGTACTTTTAAATTTTGTAGTAGCCCCATTAAAGTAGTAAAGAGGTAAAATTTATATGTCTGAAATACTTTATATCAACATTTAACTTACATAAAAATTGAGACATTGCATTCTTTTTTTAACACAAGTTGTTTGAAATCAGTCTGTATTTTATACCTTGTTTGAAATCAGTCTATATTTTACATCTACAGCACATCAATTGAAATATTGTTTTCATTAGAAATAGTTGATATGTATTTAGGCTTAAATATTACTGTTGAAAAAGTAGATTTATGTACCTAATTTGCTCCGGGCATACTTAAAAGTTTTCCAGTAATGGAATTGATAATCAGTTTTAAAGTTTAAGTTAATAGAATGAAATATGATTTTAAAAAATGCAGTTCTTCAGGCACACTAGCCACATTTAATGAACTCACTAAACCACATGTGGTTAGTGCCCACCTTAATGGACTAGTCTCAGACTTTGTGGATTGGCCTATTCATAAGGAAAACGGGTTTCTATCAACACAGGTGTTAATTCCCTACATTTCAGCACTTGTCTAAGAAACATTATTAAGATAGCATATGAATTTCCTTTATAGCATTTAATTAAGATGTTTTGTGGAACTAGGCATTAGCACATAAGAGAGGTTTTATGTATTTCAGTAGCAAGATGCCTCTTTCATAGTAGGCCCACAAACATAGATTACTGAATGAACATGAATAGGTGATTTAAGAGGGCATTCTTAACTATGACAGGAACAGGTTCCCATGAAGAGTGGATTATTATAATTTCTATACTTTCTATTCCTATGTACTTTTTTGTAACAGAAATGGAATTTTAAATACTAAATTGAATAATGCCTCCCCTTCGTATAGTGCATTGCATTTTATTTTGAGTCCTACATGAAAATTCTTTGAGATAAGTGCCTTTAAAATAATACTGGACTACAGAAACTACTCAGTAAATGTGAGTTCCTTTTCTTCTCTTGAAAATTAAACTGAATAGTATTTGATGCTCATAAAGGCATCCTGAACCATAGAAAAGCACTTGAAAGAAATAATTCTATCTTACATAACTTACAGGTATTTACTATTCATTAGGCTTGTGTTGCCTTATCTCATTCAGTCCTTACAGCAACCCAGTGAGGTAGATACTGTTATCATTCCTGTTAAATTGTACTAAGAAGTGGTCAAGAGCACAGGCCAGGAGTTGGACTGCCTAGGTTTTTTCAATCTTAGCTCTGCCACTTACTAACTAGATAACCTTAGGTAAAGTATTAATTGTTCTTTGCCTCAATTTCATCATTCCTCCAAACTGTGAAATGATAGTAGTATTTATCATCACAACAATTTGGTCAATGCATATAACAGTTTAAAGTGGTGCCTCATATGTACTGAGATTAAACAACCTTGAATCCTAATTAGATTATCAGCCTTTTTTTCTTTATGTTCTGATTACACCAATGTAAAATGTTATGGGTGGGAGGAGTGCGTTAGAACAAGTTTCCAGTTGTTTTATTATTTCTTTAATGTTATTTTACTTGGAATCATTGTTTATGACCAATTTTTAAATTTGACTTGTCATTTGGCTTATTCTTGATAAAAAATTATCTTAGTTATTAAGAGTTAAATAAACTTACATTTTTCCTGAAGTAATTAATGAAGAATCAAATATAGTTCTTCACTGCCTGAGGGTTTAAAATAGTGACCATTTATTCAGTAAATAGTTGAGAAATTTGATATGCTAAGAACTGATCCAGGTATACTAGGGATACAGTTTTGAAAACAAAGAAAACAAAGTTTTTTCCTTGTGGAATTTATATTCTAATGTGGGAGAAAAGAGAAAAAGTGATAAGATCATGTCAGATAATCATAAGTTGTATGAATAAAATAGGGTAATCAGTAGGGAATACTAGAAGAGCTGGCTACTTGTCACTAGATTGTTAAGGAAAGCCTCTTGAGTGACATTTGAGCCTAAGTAAGACTCGTGATTAAAGAGAGCAGTCCATATAAAAAAAACATTGCAGATAGAAGTAACTCTCTAAGTAGAAAGTCCTTGAGAAGAAAATGAGCTTGACGTGCCAGAGACAAGATTTGTATAACCAGAATTCACTAAAAAGAGGGGAGAGAAATAGGAAATGGATTATAGACAAGAGCCAAAACAGGAAGAACCTTTAGGCCAATGTGAGGAATTTGAATTTTATTCTGACTATGCCAGGAAACCAATGGGTCTCTGTGGTGGTGGGGAGGTGTTAAATAGTGGGGTGGAACATTACTTACCCCTATGGAGAAGTACAAATGGGGACAAAGACTGATGGAGAAACTATTGCAATTGTTCAGGTGATTTATGGTGCAGTAGTTTGGATGAGGATTATTAATGAGGAAATAATTAGATATACAGTTAACCTTGAACAACCTGGGGTTGGGGACACTGACCCCTACACAATCTAAAATTCACATATAACTTTTGACTCCTCCAAAACTTAACTACTCTTGGTATCTGTGGGGAATTGGTTCTAGGTTACCCCTCAGACACCACAATCCAAGGATACTCAGCTCTCCTATATAAAATGGTGAAGATCAATGCATACAGTCAGCCCTCTGCATTTGTGGACTCCCAACTGTAGATCGAAGACAGTACAGGTTTTTATTGAAAAAATACTTTTATAAGTGGACCTGTGTAGTTCAAACTCATGTTGTTCAATGGTCAACTGTATATTTTGGGGGTAGAGCAGACAGGACTTATTGATAACTTAGGTGCATGGCATAACGAAAGAAAGAAAGAGATCAAGAATAACTAAGATTTAAACCTAACTAGTAGATCGTTGGTGGTGTCATTTTGTTGGGGACCTGTAAAAAAAGCTAAAATAAAATAATTTGGTAAAAATTGAGGTTCTTAGAACTTTGAGGAATAACAAATTTATCCAGAATTACAGGTCTTTAAAATACCCTAATAATAATTGTAATGTATGTTTATTGTAAAACATAAAGAAAAAATTTAGTTGTAATGGCAATTCCAATTCCAACCAAAGTATTAACATTTGGCACATTTTCTTCCAGGGCATTTTAAATATATGTTCATTCCTTCAATAAATGATTGTTAGGTGTCTTTTAGGAACCAGGTACAACAGGTCCTCATTTAATGTCATTTTATTCTAATTAGATTGAGGAAATTAACTCTTTATATCAATTGACCTGTTTTAAAATTGGTTTCATTATATGCTGTTCTGCTAAAAGTCACAGAATCTATCAATGTTTAGGCTGTAGTTATACATGACAAAGTCCCTGTCCCTATGAAGTATGAGGGAGAGTAAGAAATTAGCAAGCAAAAACAAAACAAAACAAAACAAAACCCCGAGTAAGATAATTGCAGATTGTAATAAGTACTATAATGAAAATAAGGGAGGCCCTGGCTGGTGGCACAGTGGGTAAGGCACTGGCCTGTGAACCCCAAGGGTTGCTGGTTCGATTCCCCAGCCAAGGTGCATACCAGGTTGCAAGCTAGGTCTCCAGCTGGATCCGTGGCTGGAGGCAGGTGAAAGGCAGCCATGCATGGATGTATGTCTCCCTCTCTGCCTCTCTCCTTTCACCTCTCTCTAAAAATAATAAAATCTTAAACAAAACAGAAAAGAGGCTTCAAACATGTAAAAAAAAGAAAAGAAAGAAAGAAAAGAAGGGAGAAAGTATCTGGTGACTGTCAATACAGATTTTTCTTACCCAGTTGAATTGTCTGTAATAATTTTATATTCTTTATTTTTCATATCCCAAGTAACAAGGGTGCCAAACTAATTCAAAGGGGGAAAGAATAGTGTCTTAAACAAATGGAACTGAGACAATTGGATATTTACATGCCAAAGAATGAATTTGAATGCCTATTTCATACTATATGGAAAATTTAACTCAAAATATGTTATAGAGCTAAACGTAAGTGTTAAAGATATAAAACACAGAGAAGAAAACATAGGCATGAATTTTTGAGAATGTAATTTGGACAGTGTTATTTGGTCAATTTCTTGGCACCAAGAACCTCCAGTGATAAAAGAAAAATAGATACATTGGACTTTATTAGAATTAAAAGCTTTTTTCCATTAAAGAAAATGAAAAGACAACCCATTGAATGGGAGGAAACATTTGCAATCCTATGTTTGACAAGGAACTTGTATTCAAAATACATGAAGAACTCATAACAGTGAAAAGACACCCTAATCATATGGGCAAAAGGCTTTGAGGAGGCATTTCTTAAAGAAATACAAGTGGTAAATAAG
Organism: Noctilio leporinus; assembly: GCA_004026585.1. Classification (NCBI taxonomy): domain Eukaryota; kingdom Metazoa; phylum Chordata; class Mammalia; order Chiroptera; family Noctilionidae; genus Noctilio; species Noctilio leporinus. Next base: position 42,525 of record PVIW01004293.1, read on the forward strand.
CACATGAAAAGATGCTCAAAATCATCTATTAGGAAATGCAAATCAAAACCACAGTGAGATACTTCACACTCACTAAGATGGCAGTAATAAAGAAGTCTACTTCAGCCCTACCTGGTGGCACAGTGGATAAGGTGCTGGCCTGAGAACCCAACGGTTCCTGGTTCGATTCCCAGCCAGGGCATGTAACCAAGAGATTGCAAGCCAGATCTCCAGCCAGTCTGTAGATGGAGGCAGGTGAAGGGCAACGGTACATTGGTGTTCTTTTCCCTCTCTGCCTCTCTTTCTCTTTTCATCTCTAAAAATAATAAATAAAATCTTTAAAAAAATGCCCACTACAAAGCAATAATAAAAAAGACAAAAGTAACAAAATGTTGGCAAGGCTGTGGAGAAGGTGAAACCCTGTACATTGCTGTGGGAATGTAAAGTGGTACAGCCACTTTGGAAAAAGGTTTTGCAGTTCCTTAAGAAGTTCAGCTTGGGAGTTAGCATATGACCAAGCAATTTCATACCTAATTATATACCCATACAAAATGGAAACATCTGTCTGCATGAAATCTTGTACATGGATGTTCGTAGTAGCACTATTCATAATACACCAAAAGTGGAAACAGTTCGAATGTCCATCAACTGCTGATTAGATAGGTTAAATGTATATTTGTACAATAGAATATTATTTGACAAAAAAAAGAAATGAAGTACTGATCCATGCTATAATTGGATGAACTTTAAAAAACATGCTAAGTGAAAAAAGCTTGTCAAAAAAACCCCATTACATACTGTATGATTCACGTATATGAAATATCCAAGATAAACAGATCCATGGAGATGGGAAGTAAATTAGTGATCAGCTAGGTCTTGGGTGGGCTAAGAGTAGGAAAAAGGGCCCTGGCTGGTAGCACTGTGGATAAGGCGCTGAACTGCGAACCCAAGGCTGCAGGTTTGATTCTCCAGCCGGGGCACATAACTAGTTTGCAAGCCAGGTCTCCAGCCAGGTCTGTAGCTGGATGCAGGTGAAAGACAACCCCTACATTGATGTTTCTCTCACTCTTTACCTCTCTCCCTTCCTCTCTGGAAATAATAAATAAAATCTTTAAAAAAAAAAAAAAAAGAGTGCTCATGAGTAAGGTTTTTTTGGGGGTGCTAAGAATGTTGTAAAATTAGATTGTGGTGATGGATATATATTACAACTTTGTGAATACTCTAAAACCCACTGAGGTTACACTTTTACAATGATGAATTTTATGACATTAACTGTATCTTTAAAAAGTGTGTAAATTGTTTAATGGTAGCCTGCATGTACAGTGATAGTAAATTATCCTTTTTAAATTTAAATACAGTATTTTAAATAATGCTGTAATTGTGCATAAATCTTTGCCTGCATTTGCATAATTTTTTAAAATAGAAAAGTTTATATGTGTATATATTTCTAATTTTTTAAATATGCTCATCACAGAAAACTTTGAAAATACAGAAAACTAGAGAGAAGATAAAAATCACTTATGTTTACCACTGTTAGAGATAAAATTTATTTTCCCTGTACCATTTTCACTTAAATCATAAATATTTCTCTACGTCATTAAAAACTTTCTGTGAACATGATTTTAACAGATGTATAGGAAATGATCCTGTGGATATACTTTAACTTCCTTTGAAATTCTTCTGTTTTTATTTATTTGGGTTGTCTAATCTTTAGTATTAAGAAGATTATTTCCCCAGAATAAATTCCTTGAAGTGAGATTGCTGAGTTAAAGGATGAAGGTTTGGGTTATTTTAAGGCTTTTGATATAAATGGCCAAATTGCTTTATGAAAGGTATAACTGAATAATACAATTGCCTGTGGTGGAAGATGAATCGGGAAATGTAGGTTGGTTTGAATGATATAGGGCTTTTTATGCTCTGTTAATGATTATGGACTTAATCTGTAGGTGTGTGGGAATTGGTGAAGATTTTTAGTTTTGGTAGTATTATGAGAGTTTAAGAGGAGATGAGAAGAAATATTTGAAATCCACTTTTAAGGCAGAACTGGTAGGGCTTGAAATTTAATGTGACCATGAAACAGAGGTAGGTCAGTTAACCAACAACATCAAATCTGTTCCCTATCTTAGGTTCACTGATGTTAGGTAATCATGCAGAGAGAAGCCAAATTGTTAAACCAAAGAGAAATCTTTTACCTTTAGCTCAGTGGTTTTCAACCAGTATGCCACAAGCATTTTTAAAACATGCAATACCTGACTATTTATAGTTAGGGACACTGATCTTTTTCCATTTAGATTGTCAAATTAAAAAATGACAACAGCCTCCATAACATTAGCAGTCTGGTAGAATGAATTAAAATTATGTTTATTTTCTTGTCAGATTGGCAAAACGTACATTTTTTGTATGGTGCAGAATTTTAGTAATTAGTTTATGTGTGCCATGAGATGAAAAAGTTGAAAATTGCTGCTTTAGCTTCTTTGTATGTTCAAAATAGCCTTTTTCAAAGGAGGATAGAATATTTTTATATTGTTGCTCTTGAAATAAAGACTAGAAGTAGTGTATAGTTTTTCCATTCAGAATACCTTGCATGAAATAAAACTTACCATTCTTTAAAATTCAAATTTATTGGGGTTACTTTGGTTATCAAGTTTTAGGTTTGCAATTCTATAGTATATCATCACTATATTGCATTGTTTGCTCATTGTCCAGAGTCTGGTTTCCTTTCATTACTGTATGTTCAACCCCCTTCACCCTCTGTACTCACCCACTCCCTTCCTTTCTGGTAACCACCATATTTAGTTCTGTGTCTATGAGTTTGTTTATTTTTTCAGTTGTTGCTTTATATCTCATATATGAGTGAAATTATATAATTTCTGTCTTTTTTCATCTGACTTACTTAGCATGATACTCTCAGGATCCATCCATGTTGTTGCAAATGATAATGCTTTTTCATGGCTGGGTAGCTTTCCATGTATTGGGTTGGCCAAAAAGTCTGTTAAGTTTTTTCCATAAAATAAGACACAGTATTCATTTTCACCAATAACTTTATTGATTTGGATATGTTGAGTATGTCAGCTATCTCCCACATAGTAGGACATTGATTGTTCTTCATTAATGTGTCGATTTGATCACTATCAACTTCAACTGGCTTGGAGCATTGTCCAGGAAGAAATGTCCAGCACAAAGTTTTGCAAACCACTTCTCACATATTCAATCAGTCACAGTAGCTTTTCCATACACAGCGTAATTTTTTTATGTTTCAGTTATGTTTTTTTTACTCCTCTTAAAATAATAAAGCATAATATGCCAAAAATGTTGTTATTTTCTTCCATCTTCAGGATTAAAGTGGCTACACAAAAATGCACCAATTTGGTAAGTTTTAAAAAATTTTATTGATTATGCTATTATAGTTGTCCAAAGTTTTCCCATTTTGCCCTTCTCCACCAGGTACCCCCATTCCCTCCATCGATCTCCCCATTTAGTTTATGTCCATTGGTAATGCATATAAGTTCTTTGGCTACTCCATTGTCTGTATTGTTCTTAACATCCCCTGTCTATTTTGTACCTACCAATTTGTGCTTCTTAATCCCTGCACCTCTCCCCTCATTATCTGCCTTCCCCCTCTCCACTGAAACCCTCCAAATGATCTCCATATCTATGATTCTGTTCCTGTTCTGCTTTTTTGCTCAGTTTGTTATTTGGGTTCAGTTATTAATAGTTGTGAATTTATTGCCATTTTAATTTTCATCAATTTAATCTTCTTTTTCTTATATATTCTCTTCAGTATTTCATAGAATAGTGGCTTGGTGATGATGAACCCCTTTGGCTTGATCTTGTTTGGGGAACACTTTATCTGCCTTTCCATTCTAAATGATAGCTTTGCTGGATAGATAATCTAGGCTGTAGGTCCTTGCTTTTCATCGCTTTGAATCCTTCTTGCCAGTGCCCTCTAGCCTGCAAAGTTTCCTTTGAGAAATCAGCTGACAGACTTGTGGGAACTCCTTTGTAGGTAACTCTGCTATTCTCTTGCTACTTTTAAAATTCTCTCTTTATCTTTAACCTTTAGCATTTTAATTATATGTCTTGGTGTAGTCCTCTTTGGATCTGACTTGTTTGGGACTCTTTGTCCTCCTTGGAATTAAATGTCTATTTCCTTCACCAAATTAGGGAGGTTTTTCTTTCATTTTTTTTTACATAAGTTTTCAATTTCTTGCTCTTCCTCTTCTTATTCCACCCTGTGATTCAGATTTTGGTACATTTAAAGATGTCCCAGAGGCTCCTTTAGCCTATCCTCATTTAATTTTTTTTTTCCTTCTTGCTGTTGTGATTGAATTTCTTTTTCCTTATGTTTAAAATTGTTGATTTGGTTTCATTCTCTCCACTGTTGGTTCCCTGTGGATTTTTCTTTATCACTTAATGCAGCCTTTATTTCTGCCTTGGTTTTCTTTATGCTGTACAGTACCCAATGGGTTCTTTGAGCATCCTGATAACCAGTGTTTTGAACTATGTATATGATAAGTTGCTTATCATCATTTCATTTAGTTCTTTTTCTGGAGTTTTGTTCTGTTCTTTCATTTGGGTCATATTTCTTTGTCTCGTCATTTTGGCAGCCTCTCTGTTTGTTTCTGTATATTAGGTAGGACTGCTTTGACTCCCTTTCTTAGTAGTGTGACCTATTGTAGAAAGTGCATCTGTTAAGTTGTAGGGGGTGGAGCCTTAGGTAATCACCGGGGCAACCCATGTTGGGGAGGGCTTGGAGTGGGGACATTGCTGCTCCATGGCTTCTGGAGTTTTGCCCAGGAGGAGGCTATTTCTCAGCACTCCCCCTTCACTTTCTCACCCTATGTCACTGATGTCCTTCCAGCTGTTGCACTGGCGCTGAGTTGCAGAAGGGGCAAGTCTGCGTGAGTCCTAAGTCTGTTGTGGGCGCTTTAAGAGGAATCTCTTAAGAATATCGTTGTTTCTTCTGATGACCCAACCCCCGCTGATTTTTATAGCTAGAAGTTACAGGGACATTTCTTCCTGGCTCTGGAACCCTGGGCTGGGTGGTTGGGAGACTGGGGCTGGGATCCTTTGCTCCTGAGGTATTCCTCCCATTTAAAAAAAAAGATTTTATTTATTTATTTTTAGAGAGGGAAAGGGAGGGAAAGAGACACTGATGTGTGTTTGCCTCTCACATGCCCCCAACTGGGGATGTGGCCTGCAACACAGTTATGTGCCCTAACTGGGAACCCAACTGGCAACCCTTTGGTTTGCAGGCCAGCACTCAATCCATTAAGCACAACAGCCAGGGCTCCTCCCATTTTTTATTTATCTCATCTGATGTGGAACTGCCCATTTCTGTCTCTGCATCTCTCTGCACCGCTCTGCATCTCTTCCTCTGCTACCCATCTGGATGAATGTGACTTCTTTAAATCCTTAGTTGTCAGATTTCCACATATTTGTTTTGTAGTCTACTTGTATTTTTTGCTGTAATTGTGAGCAGAGGTGAGATGTGTTTACCAAAGCCTCCATCTTGACTGGAAGTAGGTTATTCTTTTTAAATGAATGCCTGTATTATAGCTGTCACAATACAGTCTAACAAAACTGTGTCCAGTGAAGTTAAAGACAACTAAGCACTACATCTTATTGAGAAAACCAAATGAACTTTTTGGCCAACCCAATATATTTGTGCCTTTTTTTTTTTTTTTTTTTTACCTAGTATCAGTCAAGGACTGAGATTGTTTTTGTGTATTTCTGCAAGTTTTGGGAGATGTATACAGTTGCATAACTACCACCACAATCAAAATATAGAATAGTTCCTTCACTCCAAAATAACTTCGCCATGTTAATAATTCTTGCTGATTGGGTTTTTGTCCCTATAGTTGTACCTTTGCAGGAATGTCATATAAATGGACCCATCCAGTTATATCCTTTGAATCTTGCTTCATTTCACTTAGCAAAAGGAATTTGTGCATCATCAATTTGTTCCTTTTTATGGTGAGTAGTATTCCATTCCCCAGTTAAGAACCCAGTTCTTGAACTTAATTTTTTCTGGAAGGCTCTTCAAGAAGTGATTTGTTTGAAAACTGAATCATTTTTTTTTCCCATTAGAAATATAAGTATCAGCCCTGGCCAGTGTGGCCAAGTGGATTGAGCATCAGCCTTGTGAACCAAAGAGTCACCAGTTTGATTCTCAGTCAGGACACATGCCTGGGTTACGGGCCAGGTCCCCATTTGGGGGTAGGCAACTGATCGATGTTTCTCTTTCTCTTCCCCTCTCTCTGAAAAACATTAAAATCCTAAAAAAGAGAAACAGACATCATTATGAAAAGGTTGCCAGGTTGAGAACCAACAACTAAGATATTTTTTCAACGATCAACTTGATCAACTTGTTTGAGAACTGAAGTTTGAATGTATTCTTTTGTAAATTTCCTGTCTTTCTGAAGAATGAGGCAGAATATTGTAGAGAGCTTTTTCTAATGTTGATAATACTACCCTTTTTAGTTTCTGAACTACACAATCAAAAGGTTATTTAACAAGGGTGTAGATTTCAGAAATTTTGAAATGTATCCATGCATTTTATGGGATGTTGAAGTAAGTATGTGTTCATGTGTTTTAAAATGGAACATGAAGTGAAGAGCTTGTATTGATTAAGTAAACATTCATTATTCAGCTTAATTCTGGGTATTGTATGTATATATTGGGCAGAAGGAATTGATAAATATACTAAGAGTTAAGGTGATATCTAATTGTGGTTTACTTTGCATTTCTCTGATGATTTTTGAAGCTGAGCACCTTTTCATGAACCTGTTGACCATCTGTATGTCTCCTTTGGAAAAATGTCTATACTCAACTCCTATACCCTTTTTAAATTGGACCATGTTTTTTTTTTTTTTTGCTATTGAGTTGTATGAGTTCTCTCTGTATTTTGGATCTTAACCCCTTACCAGACATATGATTTGCAAGTATTTTCTCCCCATTTGTTAGGTTGACTTTTCATTTTGTTGATAGTTTCTTCTACTTTGCATGTTTTAGTTTGTTGTAGCCCCACTTTGTATATTTTTTGCTTTTGTTGCTGTTGCATTTGGTATCAAACCCCAAAAAATCACCAAAACCTATGTCAGAGTTTATAGCCTGTGATTTCTTTTAGGAATTTTATGATTTCAGGTCTTACATTTAAGTCTTTAATCCATTTTCAGTTAATTTCTATGGTGTAAAGTAATGGCCCAGTTTTATTCTTTTGCATGTGGCTGTACAGTTTTCCTAATACCTAACACAGTTTATTAAAGAAACTGTCCTTTTTTCACTGTATATTCTAGGCTTCTTTGTCATAATTAATTGACTACATGTATTAGAATGGCTGTTATCAAAAAGATAAGAAATAACAAGTATTGGTGAGGATATGGAGAAAAGGGAACCCTTGTGCACTGTTGATGGGAATATAAATTGGTGTAGCCATTAAGGAAAATAGTATGATGGTTACTCAAAAATATTAAAAATAGAATTACAATATGCTCTAGTAACCCTGCTTCTTGTTGTTCATCAGAAGGAAACAAAGACACTCAAAAATATATCTCACTAATATGTGAATCTAAAAACAAAACACACTAAAAAAAACCCAAACTTACAAATACAGATTGGTGGTTGCCAGAGGCAGTGGTAGAGGGTGGGCAAAATGGGTGAAGGTGGTCAAAAGTACAAATTTCCAGTTACAGAATTAATGAGTCATGGGGATGTAATGTACACCATTATTATTATAGTTAATGGTACTGTGTAGAATATTTGAAAATTGCTAAGAATAAATCTGAAAAGTTCTCATTACAAATAAAAATATTTATGTAGCGTGATATATGTTAATTAGGTTTTTTGTGGTGATCATTCAGCAATAGGTATAATTAATGACTCATGATGTTTGTTATACACCTAAATGAAATAGTTATAGTCAATTATAACTAAAATAAAAAAGTTTAAAATTTTATCATTATCAAGAGGACACTCATGTTTCCATGATGTAATTGATACAGTGAAGTATCACTTAAAAATCAAATAGTGTGAAGTTCTTCCACCTTTACAAGTTTTTACCTGTCAATCAGTTATGAGGAACCTAAAAACAAAGTAGAGTGATTATAAATATATGCAAACAATATTTCAGAGGACTAAAATTCTGTATCTTCAGGATAAAGATAGTAATAGAAAATTTCATCAGGACCAAAATACCTTCCAAGGGAGATTAATATAAACTTGCTTAGAAGTTTTTTTTGCCTTTTTACCCCCGAATACCCTAAAGGTTTTCCTTTTTTGAAAACGTTATTAATACTATTAGAGATGTCCCGATATGCCCCCTTTTCCAGCCTCCACCCAGTCCCTGCCTGCCCTACCCCCATGCCATCACTCACTGTTGTCTGTATTAGTGGGTTACACATATATGTTCATTGGCTAATCCCTTCACCTTCTTTCACTTAGTTCCCCCCTTGTTCCTTCTCTCTCACAGTGGTCAGTTTGTTCCACTTGTCCAAGCCTTTATTTCTATTTTATTCATCAGTTTGTTTTGTACATTAGATTCTACATATAAGTGAAGGTCATATGGCATTTGATTTCTCTGACTAGCTTATATCACTTAGCACAATGCTCTTCAGGTCTATCCATGCTGTCACTACAGATAAAATTTCCTTCCTTATTTATGGCTGCATAATATTCTATTGTGTAAATGTACCACAGCTTTTCATACTCTCATCTACTAATGGGTACTTGGGCTGTTTCTAGATCATGGCTATTGTAAACAACACTGCTATAGACATGTAGTCTATCTGATTAGTGTTTCTGGATTTTGAAGGATATATTCCCAGAAGTAGGATCATGGGGTCAGAGGGCAGTTCCATTTTTAATTTTTTGAGGCTCATCCATACTGTTTTCCATAGTGGCTGTACCAGCCTATGTTCCCACCAACAGAGTACTTGGGTTTCTATTTCTCTACATCCTCACCAACACTTGTTCAATGATTTATTGATGATAGCCATTTTGGCACATGGGAAATGATGATTCATTGTAGTTTTAATTTGCATCTTTCTGATGGCTAGTGACATTGAGCATTTTCTCATATTTCTATTGGCCATCTGTATGTCCTTTTTGGGGTCTTTGCCCATTTTTTAATTGGATTGCTTTTCTTCTTGGTGTTGAGTTGTATATGTGATTTATATAGTTTGGAAATTAACCCCTTATATGTATAATTGGTGGATATGTTCTCCCATTCAGCAGGTTCCCTTTTCATTTTGTTGATGGTTTCTTTTGCTATGCAGAAGTTTCATAATTGGATGCAGTATCATTTGATTATTTTTTCCTTTATTTCCTTAGTCCTAGGAGACATTTCAGCAAAAGTACTGCTCTGAGAGATGTCCAAAATTTTAATGCCTATCTTTTCATCTGGGATTTTTATGGTTTTGAGTCTTAACACTTAAGTTTTTAATCCATTTTGAATTTATTCTTATGTATGGTATAAGTTGGTTGTCTAGTTTCATTTTTTTGCATGTACTTGTCCATTTTCCCCAATACCATTTATTGAAGAGACTGTCTTCACTCCATTGTATACTTTTGCCTTCTTTGGCAAATACTAATTGACCACACAGGCGTGTTATTTCCAGGCTCTCTGTTCTGTTCCATTGATCTATATGCCTGTTCTTACGCCAGTACGAGGCTGTTTTGATTACAATGGCCTTGTAGTATAATTTGATATCAGGTATTGTGATCTTTCCAACTTTGTTCTTCTTTCTCTAGATTTCTGAGACTATTTGTGGTCTTTTTTGGTTCCATATAAATTTTTGAAATATTTGTTCTAGATCTACAAAATATGCCATTGGTATTTTAATAGGAATTTCATTGAACCTATAAATTGCTTTGGGTAGTATGGACACTTCACTGACCTTAAGCCTTCCAATCCATGAATATGGTTTATGTTTCTACTTAACTTGTTTCTTCCTCAGTTTTTTTCATCGATGTCCTAGAGTTTTTTAAGTACAGGTCTGTTCTGTTACTTCCTTGATTAAATTTATTCCTAATCTCTTACTTTTCTTGTTGCAGTAGGAAATGGGATTATTTTCTTAGTTTCTCTTTCTGATAATTCAGTAGAAGTGCCACTGATTTCTGAATATCGTGTCATCTGTGAATAATGACAGTTTTATTTCCTCCTTTCCAATTTGGATGCCTTTTATTTCCTCTTGTCTAATTGCTGTGGCTAGAATTTCAGTACTGTGTTCAGTAAGAGTGGTGAAAGTGGACACCTCTGTCTCATTCCTGATCCTAAGGGAAACACTTAATGTTATTGCCCGTTTAATATGTTGATTGTGGTTTGTTATATATGGCCTTTATTGTGTTGAGGTATTTTCCTTCTTTTCTCACTTTGGTGAGAGTTTGTATCATAAATGGGTACTGGATTTTATCAAATGCTTTTTCTGCATCTATTGATATGATCATGTGTTTTTTATCCTTCATTTTGTTTATGTGCTATATCATGTCTGTAGATTTGCAGATATTGTACCAACCTTGCATCCTCAGAATAAATCCCAGTTGATCATGGTGTATGATCTTTTTGATGTACTGCTAGATCTAGTTTGCTATAATTTTGTTGAGGACTTTATCATTTGTATTCATCAAGGATATTGGTTTACAATTTCATTTCTTGGAAGGGTCTTTATCTGGTTTTGAGATTAGTATAACTCTGGCCTCATAAAATGAGCTTGGGAATCTTCCTTGTCCTTGAATTTTTTGGGATAGTTGAGAAAGAGAGGTGTTAGTTCTTTGAATGCTTGGTAAAATTCACCCATGAAGCCATCTGATCTAGGACTTTTATTTGTTGGGAATTTTTTGATTACTGCTTCCATTTCACTACTTATAATTGTCTATTCAGATTCTGTGATTCTTCCTGATTCAGTTTTGCAAGATTGTATGTTTCTAGGAATTTATCCATTTCTTCCAGATTATCCAATTGTTTGGCATATAGTTGTTTGTAATATTTGAATTTAGTTGTTTGCATTTCTTTGGTGTCAGTTGTTATTTCTCTTTTATTTCCAATTGTATTTATTTGGGTCCTCTTTTTTAATATTTTGTTTTGTTTTTTGATGAGTCTGGTTAAATGTTTGTAAATCTTGTTTATCTTTTCAAAGAACCAGCTCTGGCATTCATTAATCTTTGGTATTGTTTTTATGGATTCTATTTTGTTTATTTCTTTGATGACCTTTATTATTTCTTTTCTTCTACTTATTTTGGGTTTATTGTTGTTTTTTTTTTGTTTTTTTTTTTTCCTTATTCCTTAAGTTTAAATTTAGATTGTTTATTTGAGGTTTTATTTCCTAAAGTGGGCTTATATATGAATTTTACTCTTTTGACCGCTTTCACTGTGTCCTATAGATTTTGAATTGTTGTGTTCACATTTTTAATTACATGTTATTTAGCCTCCATGACTATTATTTTTTTTCTTGTGGTTAATTTTTAGTTTCATAGCATTTTGATCAGAGAAGATGCTTGATATGATTTGTCTTAAATTTTTACATGTGGTCTATCCTATGTAAAATGTGTACTGGAAAACAATGTATATTATGCTTTAGGATGAAATACTCAGAGGATATCAATTAAATCCTTATGTGCCATTTAAGGCCACTGTGTCCTTGTTGATTTTCTGTCTGGAAGATTTATCCATTGATGTCAACAGAGTGTTAAAATCTTGTACAATGAGTGTGTTACTGTTAATCTTTCTCTTTATGTCCATCAAGATTTGCTTTAAGTATTTGAATATTTTTTTGTTGGGTGTATAAATGTTTACTAGAGTTATATCTTTTTGTTGGATTGCTCCTTTTGTCATTATGTATAGTCCTTCTTTGTCTCCTACTATAGCCTTGGTTTTAAATCTTATTTTGTGACATATAAATATTGCTACTGCAGCTTTTTTCTTTTTTTATGAAATATCTTTTTCTGTCCCTTTACTTTCAGTCTGTCTTTTTTCCTTTACCAGGTTTGGGAAGTTTTCAATTATTATTTTTTCAGGTAGATTCTGGATCCCATTTTCACTCCTCCTTCTGGTACCCCTATGATGCAGATGTTGTTACATTTTATGTTGTCCCAAGGTTCCCTTAAACTGTCCTTCTTTTTAATTATTTTCATTTTGTTTCTCTGGGGGGGGGGGTATTTTTTTAAGTCAACATCTTTATTTTTTTAATATTTTATTCAATATTTTTAGAGAGAAGGGCAGAGAGGGAGGAAGAAAGGGAGAGAAACATCAATGTATGGTTGTCTGACCCTCGCCTCCAGCTACAGACCTGGCTGGAGACCTGGCTTGCAACCTGGTTATGTGCCCTGACCGGGAATCAGACCAGCAAACTTTGGGTTCGTAGGCTGGCACCTATCCACTGAGCCACCAGCCAAGGCCAGGTGTTTTGTTTTTGTTTGTTTGTTTGTTTTTTAATACCTTGTCTTTCAAATCACTGATATCCTCTGTTTCATACCATCTACTTTTTATTTTCTCCAGTGTATTTTTATTTCTTGCAGTGTATTCTTTTTTATTTTTTTCTTGCAGTGTATTCTTGATGTCAGGTACAGTATTCTTCATTTCCAGCTAGTTCTTTTCCATGGCTTCTGTGTATTTTTACGTGCTCTTACGTCTCACTAAGTTCCTAAAGTATCCTTAAAACTATTTTTTAAACTCTTTAATAGATTGCTTGTCTCTCTTTTATCTAGCCCTTTTTCTGGACATTCCTCCAGTTGTTTCATTTGGGGCCTATCTTCAGTCTTCCTATTTTTGGCTGTCTCTTTGTGTTTTTCTATGTATTAGATAGAGTTGATATGACTCCTAGTCTTTATGGGGTGTCTTATGGGACCCAGTAGTTCAGTCTCCTTGATCTCCTGAGCTGGATGCTCTAGGAATGTCCCTTGTGGATGAGTGGGTCCTCCTTTGTAGTTGAGTCTTGATTGCTGTTGGCTTATTTATATGTGAGATTGACCCTTAGGCTGGCTGACTGTGAGGTCCAACTCTGAGCAGTGCCTGCCACCTGCTGTGCAGGTGCTGAAAGTTCTCCTGGTCTTTTTCTTCCGCAACTTTAGGCATCAAACCTGCTTTACCAAAATGACTTTTTTTTTTTTTTTTTTTAGCTTATGGAAGAAACTCAACTTTGCAGTTTTGGAATGGGCACTCCCTGGGATGAGGGGTGGAGCAGCGCATACTTTTTCCACTGTCCCATCATGACCCCATTCAGAAGTCAAAACCCTAAAGTTTTAAGGTGAAAGAAACTTTGCTTGGTATAAATTGAAAAATTATAACATAAAGAATGATAAAAAATATCTTGAAGGCAGTAGTACATTTCCTAAAAATTTTAAGGGGTAATCAGTTTCAAAACTTGAAAAAGTATGAGATGATAGTTCTTATGTAGAATAGGGATTTAAAAAACAAAAGATGCTGAAGCCCTGGCTGGTGGCACAGTGGATAAGGTTGCTGGTTCTATTCCCATTCAGGGCACATAATCAGGTTGCAAGCCATGTCTCCAGCCAGGTCCGTAGCTGGAGGCAGGTGAAAGGCAACCATACATTGATGTCTCACTCCCTTTCTGCCTCTCTCTCTTCCCTTCTCTCTGAAAATAATAAATACAATCTTAAAAAAAAAAAGATGCTGAAAATTAGTTGTTTCACTTAAGGAACACATCTAATAAGAGAATCAGACAACCAATATATAATCACCCTGTTAGATATGTACTGTAGGATTAGAAATGGTGTGGAGGAGCCAAATAAGAGCTGCTTTCCCAGAGGAGGTGATGTGTGAGCTGAGTACTGAAATATGAACATAGTGTATTCAGGGAATCACAAAGAATTGTACACAACTAGAATTAAGGGGTATGTGTCAGGAGAAGTGGGAAAGGAGACCGAAGACATAGGGCATAAAGGACTTGATATGACATGGATTTTTATCCTCAAGGAAATTAAAAACTCTTTATGAAAACATTCAAAGCATAGGATCATTTGCCATTGATGCTTACTAGCCATAGGTTGCTAAATGAAGTAGTAGGGAGTATTTTACTCTATCAGGCTTATAAATCTCTCTATTGTTCCCAGTGTTCCTATCCTCCCTTTCTGACTTCCTACCTCCCAGTTGGGGTTGGAAACCTATTAACAAATCTGGTTAGGATTGTCTAAAAAGTAAGATCTGAATGAGATTAATTATTTTTGATAGCTGGGTTTTATTTATGTAATCCGCTTTGACTGTTCAGATGAGTTTTTCTGTATGGCTTTTTCTATTTTGATGTGGGTGTGTGTGATATTTCATAGAGTTTGTTATTGAGTGAATTTTTGTCTCACTAAGAGGGTATAATCATAAAATTGTTTCAGTGGAACTCTTTAAAATTAATTCACAACTAATAAAATTGCTATTTGGTCTGCATAGGCTATCTCAAAACCATTGTCTGTACAAAGCACTTCTATATTTGGAAATTGGTTGTAAATTTAAAATTGTCAATCACGTTTTGGGGAATGGGCCAATGTATTATGACAGCATGTTAACTTGGAACATTTTCTGGAGCACTGATAACATCTATAGTGACTTAGTGCAAATTACATAATGATGCTCCTCTGGGTGATGTGGCCTCAGGACACAAGCAGATGGCACTCCTTCAAACTATAGAAGCTCTGAAGACACATTCCTTGAAGTTTAGCTCTGTCTTGGCAAAGCACCCTTTAAGCAAGACACCATCTATGAAACAATACCTAGCAGCTGTGAACATTTTGAACTTATCAAAGATTGCTATGTAGGGCAGGGACAAATTTTAGGACAAAGCCTGTTAGCTTACCCCATAGGTCCCAGTTTTTATCACAGTGGCTATTGATTTATGGCTGTCGGTTGATAGTTGTGCCTAGGAGAATGGCAAGAAGTAGTAGTGTAACCAAATCTTAATTGTGTTAAAGAGGACTGTTACTCTTTTTTGTTCCTACTTGTCATTGCTAGTCAACTATTTAATAGTCATGGGAATATGAGTATGGTTTTTTAATCAATTGTTCTGGTCATCAGAAAACAGGTAGAAATTACTGCTTCAAATAAAAGCTTTAAGCCATCTGGATTTCTTTTATCGGTAGCCTTCCATTACCCAAAGGCCACATTGGTAACTAGAAGGGGTTGAAGAAGTTCTAACAGGTTTTCTTGTTAATAATGAGTCTTTACTTACTGAATGTTACCATTGCCAGGCACTGTAATTTGGTGGTTTACATGTGTTATGTTGCTATGCCAATCCTCTTGAGTTAGATTTATCATAATTCACATTTTACAAAATGAAGAAATTAAGGTTAGAGAAGTTAGCTTACTTGCTCAAGTTATTTGAGTAAGTCTGATTTGAATAAGTTGATTAGAGTAAGTCTGACTCAGACTTAGAGTGTGCCTTCTCCTCTGGTTGAAAAAGTCTTCTAAGGTTAAATAAACATTCAAAATTCTGTTTATAAGAACACAGAAAATCATGCCCTTGCTGGTGTGGCTCAATGGATTGAGCGCTGGCTGGTCTGTGATCTAAAGGGTCCCTTGTTTGGGGTCAATTCCCAGTCAGGGCACATGGCTGGGTTGTGGGCCAGGTCCCCTGTTGGGAGTGTGCATGAGGCAGTCACACATGGATGTTTCTGTCCCTCTCTTCTTCCCTTCCCCGCTCTCTAAAAAATAAATAAATAAAATCTTTGGGAAAAAACAGCAAATTTAAAAATTCAATACTGACTTCCAATTTATTTTTAAAACATATAACCCAATTAATTACAAAATTCATCTGGAATGGCTGTATTTAGTATTACATAAAGTGACATTATCATGTTGCTATTAAGTAAGCCTTGTATTTTAAATTATTTCAGTTCTTCCTCAAATCCTGTTTTCCTTTTTCCCCCATAAGGCGCAAAAGAACTTTCTGCTATACCATCTGTAAGAATTAAAGTTTTCCTCTGACTTATTTCACTTAGCATAATATCCTCTCAGTCCATTCATGCTGCTGCAAATAGTAAAATATAATTTTTTTTTATGGCTGAATAATATTGTTTGTATGTACAATAAGTTTTTAATCTATTTCTCTATCACTCATTTACATATGTTCACCTGTTTTCAGTATGATGAAAGCCAGGGAGACCTACTGCATATCCCCTGCTGAGAATAAACTCCAGAATCCCAGATATATGGTGGTGGTGGCAGGGTAGAGTTCAGGAAGGGGTGCTTCTCAAACTAATTTCACTTATTTTTACCTTATTTGAACTTCCATTTTTTCTTTGCTGTCTTTGTCCTTGTGGGTTTCTTTTTTCTTTTTCTAAAATCCCTATTTTGTACTTTTAAGTGGGATTTTGGGAGGAGGATAAGTTTAGATGTAAGTATTCAGTCCCCCATTTTAACATAGCATCTATAGGGTTCTTAACACTTCTGTGTTGAAATGTTGCTCATTTCTTAAGCACTGCCACTCACTTTATTGTCACAAAATTATTACTCAGAGAAATCAACCAAAAGCCCAAATATTTTGTACTCAGTTTTCTGTTTCTTCTGGTCCTTGTGCAAGTCATGCTATAAATAAAGGGGAAGTGTGAACCCATTTTTAAACTCTCCAACTCCTTTGATTAGCAGTGATGTCAGATTTTTAATAGTTGGTAGGTCGACAAAGGAACTTTCTTCCAGGTGTAAATTTGAAATTGTATTGTGTTTTTCTGCTATGCAACATCCTGTCAAATATTTCAGACTCCCTTAGCTTAGAAAAATAAGTTTTTAAAATTAATTTTTTGAGGGAGGAAATAGCTTTCATTCCTGCTTTCTCCAATGAGGGGTGGATAAAGTATAATTGGCATTAATTATGGAGCCAAAGTCAAGGATCCTACTTGAGTTGGTAGTATAGAAATAGACCTTTGTTTCTGATATTTTGGTTTAGAGTTTGGACTGGTTCTGTTGTTTACAAAAATTGAATCAGAAAAGCTTGATGATCCTTTCAGATAGTACCATGCTTATGCCAGTAGAATTGAGAGAATTGATGTTTTAAGTGTGTTCTCTCATGACTTTAAAATGTCCAATGTTAAGTTAATTAATTAAATAAAATGTCCAGTGTTACAAATTTTCTGTAGCATTTACTTCCCCTTCTATTTGTAAGCAATGACTTTATTTAAAGAAGGGTATACTGAATCTTGAGTATTAAGGCAGTTCCTCAGATGTTTTCACCTAATATCTGAATCAGTGTTTTACAAAAGTTCTCTGCCAGAGACTCAGAGAGGTTTGAGATCCATTACACTTCACGAACAAGTTAAAAACAGGTGGTCGAAAGCCCTGGCTGGTGTGGCTCAGTAGATTGGCGCCAGCCTACAAACCCAGACGTTTGATTCCCAGTCAGGGCACATAACCAAGGTTGCAGGCCAGGTCTCCAGCCAGGCCCTTCGCTGGAGGCAGGTGAAAGGCAACCATACGTTGATGCTTCTCTCTCTTTCTTCCTCCCTCCCTGCCCTTCTCTCTGAAAATAATGAATAAAATCTTAAAACAAACAAAAAAATGTGGTTGAGTGAGATAAAATACAGTGAAGTAATTATTTAACAGCAACTGTTTTGACATGTGGGCGGAGTTCTGAGAGCCACTGTTATTCTTCAGTGGTTACTGGTACAAAACACAGTGAAATTGAAGTTGTGAATAACATATCTTTTTAAGGTAATCACAAAGCTCTGGCAATAGCAATCTATTTTTACTCTCAAGATTTTCCATCCGAGCTGTGCAGCAAATGTCGATGTTATGTTCAGAGTATTCTTTAATAGTCTTTATTGTTAAAACTTTGTAATTGAATATTGGCTTCTTTTGTGATGCTATATATTTTATTTGAAATATCATTTTGAGGAAGGCTTCATCAGTAGTCTGTGGCACAAAAAATTCTTTGACTTTGATTCTCTTATTACTACTGCTTCATTATATAAATTAAACCTATAGGCAAATATGTAAATTAGCATTGAACTAAGATTTTATTATATTTCATGAAATTTTAAAACTACCTTTTAGTGATTTTTACCTGGAGCATATTGGAAATGCAAAATCTTAGCCTCTACCCCAAATATCCTGAATCAGAATCTGGGAAATCTACATTTTAACAAGATTTTTAGGCAATTCCTATGCATTTTTAAATTTGATAACTGGTCTAGCACTCTACCCTAAGTAAATTAGTTGAAGGTATTAAATGACGCACCCAAGGTGACATAGATGGTTAGTGGAGAAGCATGGATGGATTGAGTGCTCTTTTAATTCTGGGCTTTAATTTCAAGTTTACTTCTTTTGCCCTCCAAGATGTTTACAAACTATAGTTATTTAAGGATTATTTTATCTTCTTTCCATCCCACTAATCTTTAGCCCAGCTTTCCAGTTCACCCCCTAGAATCCAAGGTAAAAAGAACCACCAACTTTTTGAGAAGAGCTGTGCTGGTACTAGTTTAGAGGTTAGGAGTGAAGGAGCCCTGCAACAGTTTTAGCTCAGGCTGTAGTCAGTATTCCCTGCTTTCTTAGTCTCTCCTCATGGTTTTGGAGGGCAGGGGGGTTTGTTTGTTTGTTTAAAAGATTTTACTCACTATTTTTAGAGAGAGAGAAAGAGAGAGAAACTTCAATGTATGATTGCCCTTCACCTGCCTCCAGCTGGGGGCCTGGCTGGAAACCTGGCTTGCAACCTAGGTATGTGCTCTGGCTGGGAATCGAATCAGTGACCTTTGGGTTCACAGACCGGTGTTCAATCCACTGAGCCACACCAGCCAGGGCTGGTTTTAGTTTTACTTTATAAAAATATTGTCAAGAATCTACCAGTTGTTTAATCTTCCATATGAAGACTATTTCAAGGATACAGTAAGTAAATTAAGATATAACAAATTCAAGCATATTTATTCATTATATTTAAGTGTACACTTCTTTTAAAAATGGACTTTTTAAATTTTCACGGACAGAATTTAGTATTATATATAATGTTACTAGTCATCAATGACTCTAAAGTCACCACAATGGAAAGATAAGAGAAAAGGAACATTTGGCGATATTAATCAGCCTCTTGATCACCAAACTAACCACTTTATTCTGACTTCTTCCTTTCCACCATCTTTCTCCCAGTTAGTGGTTCTCAACCACAGATGTTTGTATCTACATATTATTGGAACCCAACCCTTGTCCTTGTACTGCTCCCACTACCTCAGTGAAGGCCTTGATCACCTCTTGCCTTGCTTACTAATTTAGCCTTTTAGCTTGGATATCTTACTTGACTTTTTAAAAATATCCAATGTCTCCAAACTATTGAAACTGCTATTTGTGGTCTCTTCCTCCTGAACCCAGTACACATCTCAACTTTGTCCTCTCAAATTGTATGGGCCAGGTTTTCTTTGTAGGGGACTATCTTCCTTGTTTCAGTCCCCTAGTCTTGGAGTGCTTTAAGTAAATTTACATGTGAAACCCTCCCAGACTACCTGTGTCCCCCTTTCCCTAAACTTAATCTCTGCCTGCTTTAAACCCCCTTCTATTGTAGTTCATTAAGGAATAATAGTTTTACCAAGTACTGAAGTTTGTACACGCTGTCTTTATCTTACCCATTAGTCAGATAAACAACATTGAAGTCTATCCATCTGATTTCTTCAGAGGCACACAATAGTGAACGAGACAGACACAGTCTCTCTTAAGGAATTTATAGCCTACTTGGGGAGACGATCATTAAAAAATCATAAAGAGAGAACATTGAAACTGTGGTTAAGCGCTATGGGGTAGAGTTACATGGTTTCATGGAACATGAAATAATGGTTTTGACCCAGAAAACTGACTTGAAAACTGAGAATTGATCTGAGATCTAAAAAGTGAATCAGGCAAAGAAGGGTAGAGAAGTGCTTTCCAAGCAGGGTATATAGGATGAACAAAGGCCCTGAGGTGAGAAGGAACATGGCAAGTAAAACTAAAAGAAGTAATAAGGCCCAGGTAATGTGGTTGCAGAGCATGTGTGGTATAAGATAAGGCTGAAGAGATGGGTAGGGTCAGATAATACATGCCAAGAAATTATTACTCTTTTTAACCTCAGATCAATGGAAAGCCATCAAAGTGTTTCAAACATGGAGACAGGATCTGTGTTTCACATTTCTGGCTGCAATGTAGAGAATGAATTGGAGAGTGGAAGGGGCTCAGCAGTGGGTATGGGCAGTTGTATTTGAATAATTACAGTAACAAATTAAATGCCAAATCTCACTGGCCTAACAGTAAAGATTCATATCTATCATGTAGAATGCGGCAGAATTGGGCAGCCCTCTTCTGTCTTGAAGTGTATCTACCAGGGTCATCTTGTCAGGAGAAGGTGGATCTAGATCACTTTTAAAGAGCCAGGCCTGGAAGTGGTTTATATCACTTTGTGACCACCTTTTGTTGAGCAGAACTCAGTCATATGGCTCAGGTGAACTTTCAAGGGAAGCTGGGTAATGTAGTCTTTCTGCGTGTCCAGGAAGAGGAGGACAGGAACTCACACATTCTATTCTCACTCCCCTCCCCTGCAATCACTTTGGAGGTTATTGTAGCAGTTAAGGTTAACAGGCACTGGTGGCTTGGGCTGGGAGACTGGCAACAGAGGGACGGATATGAATGTCTTGGAAAACTATATGAACATGTAAAGAGCTAAGTGAGGTGAGAGAGAAGGAATTCTTGAGGATGTCTCCGGCTTGGGGCTTATGTAACTATAACTAAGCTGATGATGTCTTGGAAAACGATATGAAAATATCTTCCTGAGAAAGAATGACTGATGTGCTGAGCATCAGATCCCCTGGAGATATCCAGCTGTAGATGTTGGGGAATTTGATATAAAGGTTGTGAGCTCAGAAAAGCAGAAGTCTGAACAATGTGTGAGTCATTGGGATTAGATGATTGAAACCTCAAGCTTGGATAAAATCTAGAGATTATATGGAGTCCTTTCTTTCCACCTGCACAGCCATCCTGTCGCCAGCATCTGCTTTCTGCCAGATTGTTCTACCATCACCCTGTCTGACCTCAACTGAAACTTTTGATGTCCTCAGATTCCTTTCTTTTGCTTGTCCTTGGGTGATTCCCTTTGTAACTCCCCAAAAGAGCTATTCTAAATGTTTTTCTAGTATGCCTTCGTACCACTCTGCTTCTCCTCTTGACTTACACTCCAAAGAGAAAACAGCCTGTCAAGCATAATTTTTAGCAGTGCACCTTTCTTCCTCCATCTGTTATCCTCCCTGTTCCTATTTTGGAGGAAAGTAAGACTAACATCTCCATCTATGCTCAGTATCTCACCAGTCTCTTTAAGAGTCTGCCTCTTAATTATGAATGGTTATGAGTATTTTTTGGAGCCAAATTTCATGAGTTCAAATCTTAGTTCCACTACCAGTTTCTTTGTGACCCTGACCTCAAATTTTCCCTCTGTAAGAAGCAAATAATAATAGTAGTTTTCTCATATAATATTTTTGTGACTTAGAACTGTCTGACAATAGTAAGTACTTTTAGGTTTTTGTTTTCTTCTCTTTTTTTCTTTTTCTTTTTTAAAGATTTTATTCATTATTTTTAGAGAGAGGGGAAGAGATGGAGGAATAAAGGGAGAGAAACATCAAGGTATGATTGCCTTTTACTTACCTCCAGTTGGGGACCTGGCTGGAAACCTGGTTTGCAATCTGGGCATGTGCACTGGCAGGGAATCAAACCAGCAACCCTTGGGTTCACAGGCTCCATCCACTGAGCCACACCAGCCAGGGCCTTCTTTTTCTCTTTAGTGTTCTGGCTCCTTTTCCCTTATTCCCTCAAGAGCTTCTAAACTTTTAGTATGATCAGAATTTTCCCATTAAGAAGACAACTTCCATAGTTAGCACTCGGTTCTCACTTTTCCGTTTACCATTAACCCTCCTGTGTTTTTACATCCTCAAGTCCCTATGGATCTTCAACCCATTACTCTGGACTTCTGCCACTTTCCTCGTTTCCTGAAATGCTCAGAGGCCCAGTTGCCAAGCCCAGTTGTCGATTTCCAGACATTCTCAAGGTTTACAGTTTGTGATACTGATGATCTCCTTCCTCAAAATACTCTCCCTTGGCTTCTAGGATGCTGTTTTCTCCCTTCTTTCCTTTTCCTCTTAGCTTTTGTACAATTCCTTCTTAGTCCCCTTGACTTGTTTCTCTTTTGCTTCTTAATGTTGGTGCCTCCCTGGTATTGACTATGGCCCAAGCTATGTTAGATCCCTGCTCATATTTACAGTTGAAATCTCCACCTAGATGTCTTGTGCATTCTTCAGAATTAACATGTCAAATTGTTGTCATCTTCCCCTTCTGTTTATACACCACAATCTTTCTAGTCACCAGTTGGGAGAATGCTGGGTCTTTGATGCTACTTCATGTTTCACTCAATTACAGTATATTAGTTCTACTTTGAAATGTACTTGGATTTGTTTTTTGTTTTCAGCTCTACTACTATAGTTCAGAACTTTCTCCTCTAGGTATTTGTAGCTGTCTCAAAGGTGGTCTTCCTGTTTCTAGCACCTTTTCTAACACCAAAGTCTTGAGTGTTAATTTCCTCAGGCAGAAGTATCTCCTTATCATAGGAGACCCCATCTTTGAGAGAAGAAGCCCAAACCCTTCTTACTGAGGCTTTTAAAGTGCTTGTAGCCCTGGCTGGTAGCACAGTGGTTAAGGCGCCGGCCTGCGAACCCAAAGGTCGCAGGTTCGATTCCCCAGCCAGGGCACATAACCAGGTTGCAAACCAAGTCTCCAGTCAGGTCTGTGGCTGGAGGCAGGTGAAACGCAACCATACATTGATGTCTCTCTCCCTCTCTGCCTCTCTCCCTTCCCCTCTTTCTAAAAAGAATGAAATAAAATCTTAAAAAAATAAATAAATAAATAAAGTGCTTGTACATTGCAACTGGATTTGGCTGAAGTTAGTTGCACTGTAATTTCAGAGTACACATTTCCTTTCTGTTTTTAGTTACTGGTACATGATTAATTTGGTTGATTTACAATTCAGAATTTAAAGTATTGAGATACTTCACTTAGATGTTGATAGATAAATTCAAATATTGATTGGTTGGATATAAAGCTTTAAATACTACCTTCATGCTTTTAAAGATGGGTTTAGCAAGTGTGACTAATAAATCAACAATGTAGACTTGGTGTTATAGGAATGGGGGTCTGGTTTTCACTATTTTGTTGCTTTTTTGAACAGAGAAGCAAAATAAAGATTTTTAACTAGCTGAACATAGATAAACTGTGAAGATCAAAACAATACTACTTCTAAATCAGTAAAAGGTTTAAGAAAAATACTTTTTGAAAGTGGGAAAGTGACTCTGGCTGGTCTGGCTTGGTTGGAGTGTTGACCTGTAACTGGAAGGTCAAAATTTCCATTCCCCAGTCAGGGCACATGCCAAGGTTGTGGGGCTTGGTTTATACATGAGGCAGCCTGTCGGTGTTTTTGTCTTATTATCAGTGTTTTTCCCTGACCTCTCTACCTTCCTTCACCTCTTTCTAAAATCAATAAGCATGTCCTTGGGTCATAATAAAAAAAAAATAAGTAGGAAAGTGATAAAATTATGTAGGTTTGAAAGTAATTTTCTAGTCTTAATTTTCTGTATTTATCACTTTGCTATTTTAGAGTGAATCATCCATTTGTAAACAAAATGTGGTTTATATTAGATCAGATTGAAGTGGATTATGATTATGTGTGAATTAGATAGGATTGAAGTGTATCAGAGTTCTTTTAATGAATATGATTTATGGGGGGATCTTCTTGTATTTTAACCCCCAGAATTCTTACATGCATTTATAAAAAACAGCTTTATTGAGATGTAATTCATACATCACATCATAAAGTACAAGTCACTGGATTTTCAATATATTTACAGTTGTGCATCCACCACTGCTATCAAATTCCAAAACATTTAACACTCAAAAAACAAAAATGAAAACAAACAAACCCATATTCATCAGTTATCACTCCCCATTCCTCTCTCCTCTTAGCTCCTGGAAACCACTAATCTTCCTGTCTGTGGATTTGGCTATTTTGAACATTTCATAGAAATAGAAATGTGCATTGTGACCTTTTCTGTCTGGCTTATTTCACTTAGCATAATGTTTTTTTCAAGGTTCATCCTTGTAGCATGTAAAACACCTCATTTTTTTTAGGGATGAATAGTGTTCATTGTATACAGGATGCATGTGATAAAGTGGCAAAATTTTAATAAATAAACAACATACCACAAAAGTGTTATATTTTGAAATAAGTTTATTCTTATATATAAATACATAAATATAGTCATTATTTTTAAAATTATTCAAAAAAGTCTCAGTTTGCTACAATAATAGACTCTTTTTCACTTTGGAATCTTGAGCATGCTTTCATTAACTTTTCTTTATCCATGGACATCGTAATGTTTTCAGTCTTAGCTTTAACAGCCTCTTTATTGAAATGAGGCTGTTTATTAACTTCTCTCTCATAAATGCTGTGTACATAATAGTCTAAAGGACTTGCATCTGGTGAACTAGGAGGCCAGATTTCTTGAGCAGAATTCCGGAACATTGTCACTGAGAAATTCTTGCCCCTTTTTGGCATTATGTGCTGCTGCACCATCTTGTTGGAAGATAAACTGACATCCATTTGTGTCTTGCTTCATCCATGGTACAACTACTTCTCTCAAAATGTCCAGGTAAGCCCTGGCTGGTGGTTCAGTGGATAAAGTGCCGGCCTGTGAACCCAAAGGTCACTGGTTAGATTCCCAGCCAGGGCACATAACCAGATTGCAAGCCAGGTCTCCAGCCAGATCTATAGCTGGAGGCAGGTGAAAGGCAACCATACATTGATCTCTCTCTTCCTCTCTGCCTTTCTCCCTTCTCCTCTCTCTAAAAATAATAAATAAAATCTTTTTTAAAAATGTCAAGGTAAACATCACCAGTCACCTTCAAACCTTGTGGAAACAGATGTGGGGCCATGATATCTCCTTCATTGCTGACAACACCTAACACCATCACTGTAGCAGGAAATTTTGTTTTCATGACAATTGGGACTTCATTAAGAGTCTCACAGAACCACCTGTTGTTTCTTCTGTTGACTATTTGGTCCTGCTGAGAACTCTTTTCAGGGGAGAAGAAAATCAGAGGGTTTTTCCCTTTGGGATTTCTCAATTTTGTTAGCAGTGTCCTAGCTTTTTCAAAGTACCTTCCCTTTGTCTGTTGTGTCATAAACTGGCCCCTTCTGAGAACACAGGATCTGTATCTGATATCTTCAGCAATAATCTTGCAAATCTTTGCATCCAACACCTGCAGTTTTCTTGCTATGGAGCACATTAACTTCCCTGGATCTTAATTGATGATCTTCTAGATTCTTTGTACAATATCTGGACTTTTGTGACCCTTGCGTACCTTAGGCATTTTCCTTGTTGGTGTGGCAACATCAGGATCAGCATCATACACTTTCTTCACATTGTCAACTGTACGTGAAGGGATGTTACTAAAGTCCGCAATTTTCTTAGCATTTGGCCCTGCACGCAGTCCAGAAATGATGGTTGCTCTAACATTGTATTCCTTTGACATGATGGTTGCTCTCAAAATTTTATACTTTTTACCTGAAACAATGATGTTAAATCATAACCTTAGAAACATAGTTTTTCAAAATTAATAAGCACCTGAGATAAAGAGATGCAAAGTTATTGCCAATTGATCTTGCACACCTATAGCTCTACCACATTTTGTTTATTCATTCATCAGTTGATAGACATTTAGGTTCTTTCTAATTTTTGGCTACAGTGAATTAGGAGAGTGGCATTGTCAAATGTTAAGTGCATGTTTAATTTTTTGAGGAGCTGCCAAACTTTTTCCCCAAGCAGCAGCACTGCTTAACAGCTCTGTCACCAACATTTGCTGCTGTTGTCTTTTGTTGCAGCCATTCTAGTGTGTGTGAAGTAGTAGCTCCTTGTGCTTCTGCTCTGCACTGCCCTAATGACTAATGGCTTTAAGTATTTTTCCCCAAGTGCTTATGACCATTTTTATACTATTCAAGAAATGTCTACTTAAATCCCTTATTGGGTTGTCTTTTTTTATTGTTGTGTTATAAAGGTTCCTTATATGCTCTGGATACAAGTTCCTTATTTGGTATATAATTTGCAAATATTTTCTCCCTGTGTATGGATTATTTTGTTATGTCATAGGTATGTTTATTTCTTTTTTTTTTTAGTACATTTTATTGATTATGTTGTTACAGTTGTCCCAATGTTTTTCCCTTTGCTCCCCTCCACCAAGCATCACCCTTCCTTCCAGCAACCCCACACCCTTTAGTTCATGTCCATGGGTTGTGCACATAAGTTCCTTGGCTTCATCCTTTCCTCTATTCTTAGCTCCCCCCTGTCTATCTTGTACCCACCAATTATGTTTCCTAATTCCTGCACCATTTCCCCATTTCTCCCCCTACCTCTCCCAGCTGATAATCCTCCTTATGATCCCTCTACCTATGATTCTGATCCTACTCTGGTTATTTGCTTAGTTTGTTTTTATTTTTTTAGGTCTTGTTGTTGACTTTTGTGAGTGTGTTGTTACTTTAATGTTCATAGTTTTGATCTTCTTTCTCTTAAAAGTCCCTTTGACATTTCATATAATAATGGCTTGGTGAGCATGAGCTCTTTTAGCTTTACCTTGTCTGGGAAATATGTTATCTGCCCTTCCATTCTAAATGATAACTTTGTTGAATAGACTAATCTTGGTTGTAAGTCTTTGCTTTTCATCACTCTGAAAAGTGATAAAAAAGTGCCCCTCTTGCCTGCAAAGTTTCTTTTGAGAAATCGGCTGATAGCCTTACAGGAACACCTTTGTAGGTAACACTCTTCTTTTCTCTTGCTGCTTTTAAGGTTCTCTCTTTATCTTTAAAACTTTTGGCATTTTAATTATGATGTGTCTTGGTGTGATCCAATTTGGGTCTTGCTTGTTTGGGACTCTCTGTACTTCCTGGACTTAAATGTCTATTTCCTTCACCCAATTTGGAAAGTTTTCCTTTATTATTTTTTCACATTAAGCTTTCAAGTTCTTTCTTTTTCTCTTGTCCTTCTGGCATCCCTATGATTTAAATGTATGTTGATACGTTTAAAGTTGTTCCAGAGGTCCCTAAACTGCTCCTTGTTTTTTACAATTCCTGTTTCCTCATTCTGTACTGGTTGACTGTTTATTTCTTCCTTCTGTTCCAAATCATTGATAATGAACTCTGATTTTCTTCCCTTCACCATTGGTTTTATATTAATTTTCCCTCATTTCACTTAGCATAGCTCTCACTTCCCTTTTGTGTTTGCTGTACTCAAGCTTATCTGTCAAGTCTGCGACCATCTTTATCACCAACATTTTGAACTCAGCATCTGTTAGGTTGGCTACCTCTTAGTCGCTTAGTTCTCCTACTGGGACTTTGATCTGTTCCCTCTTACATTTCTCATACTTTTATGTCTAGGCTATACTTTTCTGTTTCCTCAACTTGACAGACTCCTGTGTTTGTCCCCTGTGTCTTAGGTAGAGCTTTCGCACCTGTTTCATGATAAGGAGTGGAGCTTGGGGTATCTGTAAGTGCAGGGCAACCAGTTTCACCACAATGTGGCACTGTATGTGAGGGAGGGGTCTGAGAAGGAACAATGCTGCTTGCTCAGCACTCTCCCCATTTCCAGGCATTTCTTGTACTTCTGCTTCCTGTATAGTACTGGCACCTCTCTAGCTGTTGCCCTGGCTGTGGTTCCCAGAGTGGATGTATCTGTGGACATTTCAGGATTGTGGGGCCTCTGAACAAACAGACTCTGCTGAGAAACTGGCAATTTCTTCTGCTGCCCCAACCCCTACTGATTTTCACAGTCAGAAGCAATGTGGCTTTATTTTTGCCCCCAACCCCCAGCACTGGAACCATGAGCCACATGGTCAGGTTTAGGGCTGGGAACACGCCCCAGGTGTCCCTACTTTTGTGTGTGTGTGACTGCTGCTCTCCCACTGCCACTGCTGCACCACCCAACCATGTCCTATCTGCCTAGGCTCTGCCCCTCCTACCTGTCTGGATGAGTATTTCTTTATATCTTTGTTGGACTTCTGTGCAGCTCAGTTTTCTGTAATTTCTTGTTGTCTCTAGTTTTGAGGTAGTTGTATTTTTTCTTAATTGTGGAGAGAGACATAACATGTCTATCTACCGCCTCCATCTTGGCTGGTTATTGGTATTTTTATTTATATTTTATTTTTATTTTTATTTCTTAATTACATTACATGACATTAATTTTGGGTTATTACCAGTATTTTTGCATCGTTTAGTAATTATAGTCTATTGTTTAAATTCTTGCTTTAGAAAAGCTAGCATACAAACCAAAGTAGTTACTGAATATACAAAAATTATGAATACAGTAAAGTTAATGTAAATAGCACATTTCTTAAAGATAAAAAGATTAAAAGCTGGTTTTAGAGCTTTTGCTGTTAATATCTTGTGTAACTACTTCCTCGTCTGAAACCTAAATGTTTCTTTTTCTGGTCAGTATAATCCCAAATTAAGCCATCTTCTTTGTTACAGCAGTAAATCCTTTATTATTCTTTTTAAAAATGGAGATATAATTGACATGTAATATTGTATAAGTTTAAGGTATATAAGATGTTGATACATTTTTATATTGCAATATGATTACCATCTTAGCATTAGCTAACACCTCTATCACATCACATAATTATCTTTTGTGTGTATGTGTGTGTGTGGTGAGGAACAATTAAGATCTAGTCTCTTAACAATTTTTTTTATTCTGAATTTAAAACTTGGGTATTTTTAAGTGAAATTGTAAAGATATAGCATTACTGAATATTAATCACATAATTTTGAACAAAGACCTTTTAATTCTTTTAATAGTAAAAGCCATGTCATAGGAGTGGAATTTTTCCAACCCAGCCAACTCTGTGACCATCTATTACACATTATTAAAAGAATTTGGGATAATATTAATAACCAAACTGGGGGGATGACTATCCCAGTTAGGGCTCTGAGCAGCCTTTATAAGAAAATAATTAGCACCTCAGAAGTACCTTTTTTCAGATTTTAGGGTAGGAGTGACTGCATAAATGATTCTCCCTTAATCTCACAATGATGAATGGCTTATATATGTAATCTTGTAAAAGTCCAGTGACTGAAGTTAGTGATTGCAGCTCTGATATTCTACTTTCCCTATTGGATGATTAGTATACCTTAAAAATTTTGAGTGGATGTCAGTCTATAACCAGAAGTAACGTAGTATTTTATAGTTGGCACAATAAAAATTGTAAGCCTGTTTCTGATTTCCTTTTCTCATTATAGGCCTCAGGAGTGCAAGTTGCTGATGAAGTGTGTCGCATTTTTTATGACATGAAAGTTAGGAAGTGTTCCACACCAGAAGAAATCAAGAAAAGGAAGAAAGCTGTCATTTTTTGTCTCAGTGCAGACAAAAAGTGCATCATTGTAGAAGAAGGCAAAGAGATCTTGGTTGGAGATGTTGGTGTAACTATAACTGATCCTTTCAAGCATTTTGTCTCAATGCTTCCTGAGAAAGATTGTCGCTATGCTTTGTATGATGCAAGCTTTGAAACCAAGGAATCCAGAAAAGAGGAATTGATGTTTTTTTTGTGGTAAGCAGTAATAAAAAATAGCCTCTGTAATACTCAGAGCTAATTAGCTTAGAATTTGGGGACTCAATTACTGGGGTCAAGGTAATTTTCAGTCAAGCTCTGCAGTCATTGTCATTTAATTTTTATTTAGAAGGTTTCATAAAATAAGGTCTTAGCTGGATTGATGTTTGTGGGACCAAAACTAAATTTTAACTCTTCTTTTTTACTTAGAAAGATTAGTTTGAAGAGTTGATTATTTTGGTGGTGGAAGAGGCAAGGGGTAGATTTCTATGCACCCTCTAAACTCCTTGTATGAGGGGTGCCCGTGCAAAATGGAATTATCTTCTGGAGGGTGGGCCTCTTATAATACAAACTTTCCCTGATAGGTGAGTGTTCTAGGAACCCATCTGTATCAGTCTGCCAGCTGGCATTATAGTGAGAGGCTGCATTCTGCTTCATTGAATTGTTTTTTGAAGACTTCCAATGAATTTGCGCATTTCAAGATGTGTGATTTACTAACACAGCTGCCTACACCATGCTGTATTTAGCAGTTTTTGACCAAAAATGGTCTGACCCTCATGCCCCACTCTGCCTATTCCCTGATTTTGCCCCAGTGACTTTCTGTTTCCCTGGATAAAAAAGGTCCTCAAAGGGAAATGTTTTGCAATGTGGAAGAAGTGCAACAAAAAATGATAGAAGCACTAGAAGGCATCAAAATCAATAAATTCAAAAACTTTTGAGTAGTGGAAAAAAATATCTTAATAAGTGTATTGCGTCAAATGGAGAGTACTTTGAAGGTGACTGAAGATTAAACATGTAAGAATATATATATATTTTATAAATAAATTGCAGGGGTTTTGTACCCCACCCCCACTGTGTAAGCTAAAATTTCTCTAAAAATTCTTCCTAGAACACATAAGAAACTTTATCTCACCAAAATCCTTCTCTTAACTTGCAGTGCCAGGAAACCAGTTTATGTGTTTTTAAACACCTACATTTTACTTGAGTCTCTGTGCCTTGTGACTTTCAAAGTGGGTACTATCATTGCCTCCAGCTATCATTTTGCTGAAGTTCACACTGTCCATAAAGGTAGCCACTAGCCACTGTGGTTATTTAGATGTAAGATAATTAAAATTAAGTACAATTTTAAATTTATTTTCTTAATTGAATTGCCAGTTTTCAAATGCTTAGTAGCCACATGTGACTAGTTGTCATCCACCTTATTGGATGGCACAGATATAGAACGTTTATTTTCATCATTACAGAAAGTTGTACTGGCCAACATTGTTCTAAATAGTGAAAAAGTGTTACAAAGTCATTTAACTAAACTTTTTCTTGAAAGGCTGTTGAAACAAGTGTTCCTGGTCTTTTTGAGTAAGTTAATATTTGAGATTAAGTATGATTCAAAAGTCACACTTGAATCCCTTGTCTAATTATTTTATACTACATTTCTTGATACGGAATTCTTTTATAGTCAGAACCATTTCTAGCTCCCAAGGGGAAGGGCAAGTGGTAACCTCTGATTTGGGGGAAGTTAAAGGGCCTCTTAATAATTTGGCCTAAGCCAAGGCAAGGCAGGAGGGTGTTTAGCTCTTAGCTGTGTGATACCAGTAGCTTGGGATGTGGTGCTAGGAAGTCAAAAGAACTCCGGTTTAAAGTAATGTAACTCTAGATCATACCTGAGTTTCATTTCAGCAAGCCTATTGCACTTGACTAAATCAGGATGCTGTGAGAAATACAAATATGAGTCTGGGTGCATGTATTAGGGCAGCTTACAATTCTACAAGCCTGGCAGCTGCATGCATACATACATACATATGTTCATACATACATAAAGATAGTAGTTAATGAGACAAAAGGAGCATGTTCCTGATTTGAGTGATGCTGCATTTATTAAACTTAATTTCAGTTACATGCCAGACATTGTGTTATGACCTGGGAAAACAGTTATGAATAAAACAGGTAAAGTCCCTGTCCTTCTGGGATTTACAGCTGGGTGGCAGGTGTGACAGCTAAATAAAGATTTTAGCTTTTTAAAAAAACTTATTTATAATAAACATTTGATAAGGTTTTGGCTTTTAAATTGGTAAGTACAGGCGGAGGGAAGTAGATTTATAGTTGTGAATATGCAAAACGGTTCATTCTTGTATTATTATGTATTAATGATTATATTATTGCATATGAACAACTATAAGCCTACTTTTGCCCCACCCTGTATTTCCTTCATTTGTACTATTTTTCATTTTTATACTTTTCACTCTGAAAATGATCTACCAAAAGGGAAAACATTTGGAAAATAAAAGTAAAAGGAAATTCTGTGTTAGTGGTGTAGTATTTTATTTTGTACTGTTGCTTTAAAAAAAAAGGTAAAATCTTTAGGAGTGTTCCATAACAGGCACTGTTTAAGTGGCCCAGGTACCACCTCTTAAAGTGTTTTTAAAATCTGGTCAGAGTAAAATCAGAGCAGTGAATAGTACCCTGATCTATTTTCCATAAGAAAAGTACTTTGCATCTGCCAGACCTGGGGTTAGTATTATGACTTCTCCTCCCTCCTTCGACCTTAAAGTTGGGAAGAATAAGCATCTGAGAGACACAAAGACTGCTCTTTTCTTGGTTCCTGAGAAGAGAATCTCTGCCTGCTGTGAGTGGGGTAGACTAGGTGAGTTCCATGCCAGCCCATGGTGTTAATGACTCTGGAACATCCTGGAAATATGGCAGCAAAGTGGAATTGTTAAATGCTTAAAAGTAGTTAACTATACTCCATTTTATCTTTGGTACCTTGGTAGTGTGGAGTGGAGGTGGGCCTGAGGCTGGGTGGTGTAAGGAAAATGAAGCATCCATAAATAGCAGTTTCAATAGGATGGGATTTTTCCATCAGTTGTTAATATTTCTATTATTTTTCAATATTGCTGGTGAAAGTGATGTAGTGTGCTTTGCTTCCAGTATTCATCCAATGAGGTCAGCACAAAATTTCTGTAAATACAAGAGACTAGTAGTAATATTGACAATTAAACATAGCTAGCTCTTGTTGAATTGCCATTTTTTAAAAAAGATCTGAGGGGAAAAAAAAGAGATCTGACATGTTTTATTATGTCAGGCTAAGATGAAAACACAAGTACTCATGTGGTCAGAATTTGCTCTTGGAATAAACATAAATGAAGGGACTGGAGATAGGTAAAAAGGGAACTTTTAATTTGTAATATGTATATATTTTTTTAAGAAAACAATATGAAGCAAAAATGCTGAAGTTGCTAACATTTCTTAATTAGGGGTGGGAGATACTTGATTTACAGTTTATTCTCTGTACTTCTCTGTATTAAAACTTTTTCCAATCTAAAGGGGTTAAGAACCTTATGTAAAGGTGATTGTTATTAGCCTAAACTCAAGCCTTCACTGGTAATTTT
This sequence comes from Noctilio leporinus, assembly GCA_004026585.1. Lineage (NCBI taxonomy): Eukaryota > Metazoa > Chordata > Mammalia > Chiroptera > Noctilionidae > Noctilio > Noctilio leporinus. The sequence goes on from PVIW01004293.1 coordinate 75,459, forward strand.
AAATTCTATTTTAAAGAAAACAAATTGGGTAAAACAGTGAATTAGCTAGCAGTGTTAGTTCTTTTATTCTGGTCTCATTAATCTGATTTTTTAATTAGTGGTTTCCTACTTTTTCCTCTCTTGGTCAGCCTAAGCTATTCTGTATATGCCTACCCATAACAGTGCTCGGTAAGAAGGTAGGGACATAGGAAAATTGGGTAACTGGAAAAACTCTCCATCACTGATGTAAATGTTTAACGTGATGTGAATTGTACTTTCTCTAAACCAGTTTTTTTGTTTTCGGTATCTCCTTATCTAGGGCACCAGAGCTAGCACCTCTGAAAAGTAAAATGATCTATGCGAGCTCCAAGGATGCAATCAAAAAGAAATTTCAAGGTATGGTCTGGATTTATTTCCAATATTTAGCGGTGTGGAGAGCCCCTGAAATGGAAGCTGTATCTTTTCTAGGAAGCGCCTTATTTTCTTTGGAGAACCTTGGCCACAGTGAAGGGAAGTGTTGCCTATTCTGAGGGAAAAAAAGTTGGAACCTGGTTTTTAATGCATCCTGTGCCCTTGTGCTGCTCACTTTGGGTCTGCATAGTCCATGTTTAGTAACCTTGTTTCCCCCACATTGTTGAACATCACTTGTCGAGGCCGGCTTTAAGCTAGTTTGAGATGCTCCAAGTTTCTCACAAAATATGGAGATTAATTGGTTTTACATTGGCCATACTAAATGATGAATTTGCTCTTGCCTTTGAATGTAGTTGACATAACAAAGTTGAAAACAGAAATGGTTATAAATGGGAATTAAGTTTTAACCTCTAGCTTTAGTTTGGAATAGTAAGATTTTTAGGTAATCAACTTGTCTGTATCCAAAGGGATTTGGTCCTTGAACTGCCTAGTTAATGTTTGCCCACTAGGTGGCTGAGATCCTGATGAAAGGGCCTGACCATACTGATTGTTTCCAGCCAGGAGGAAATGTCTGTATGATGGGAAGAGCATGAGGCAAGTGCTCAAAGGCCTGTACTGAGGATCCAGCTTGTCATCTGACAGCTGTGTGACCTTGATCAGTACTGCTTAATCTCCTTGGGCCTGGAATATTTTAGCTATAGAATGAGAGAGGTCGTCTAAGTTGTGCGAGCTCAATCTCCAAACAGCTAGGAGAGCCAAGGCTACAAGGGGGTGGCCCAGTGCGGGTTTTGTTTTGTTTTACTGTGACTGATTGTACATTCTTGTAGTTTAACAGGTTTGCCCTAGTTTTATTGTACTTAGGAAAACAAAATTCTCACTTTCTTTCACAGAACCTGCTACTGCTTAGTTCAGGCCTTTTCAGGTTCTCCATGCCTTTAGGTTAATATTGGGCCATTCCCCAGAAGTGTGCCTCCTGATTGGTTAACTGATGTTTTTACATGACTTCTTAGCTTCAACACTTCCACAAATGCAATTGAAAAGGATTCTGAGTGGATTCCTCATTTTATTCTGCATTGCCTTCCAGTAAAGGGAATTGCTACATACACTTGATCTGATCATATTAAAGGTGGCCATCTTGTCACCTCTTCCTAGTGAAACCATCACTTGCTTTCTGTAGTCAGTCCTAAGTGGTCCAAAAGCTAGCTGACCTGATAATGCTTTCAGTATCTTAAATGCTCTTAAACTTTATGGAAAATCAAAAACAATGTAGCTATTTAAAAGATAGTTATTTACAGAGAAGCTACTATACATAATCATGTAATTGAGTTCATTCTGCAGTATGATGATGTAATTTTTCTTAGAAAGCAATCAGTAATACATTTTACATAATTTCCATTGTGATAAATTTCTTAAGTGTGTAATACCACTGAAGAGCTGTTTTGTAGAATAAAAGTGCCATTTGTAAATATTCTAACAGTTAAACAAACTGCAATCAAAACATTAAATTCATATTTTACTTACATATTTTAAAAGCCAAGAAAAAATTGCTAGACATGCTTTTTAAATTTATTGAAGTACATATCTATTTAAAAATTATACATCATAAATTATTGTAGATCTCAGTGAATTTTCACAAACTGACATTATTAATAGGTGTTTTTTGACTTAAGGACCCCAGAAGTCTCACTTGTGCCCCTTCTAGTCACAATACCTCCTTTTATTTCTTTTTCCATAGGGTAACAAATACTCTGGCTACAGCATAAAATAGCTTTGGCTGATTTTGTGTTATACAAATGTAATCATCCAGAATGTGCGCTTTGATATCTGGACTCTTTGAGTCAACATTATGTTTGTTAGAATTCCTGTAATGCATGTAGTTAATTTCTTATCATTACTGTGTAGTATTTTGTTGTGTATGCCACAGCTTTGTTATCCATATTAGAACTGGTCTTTGAAAAACAGCTTGACATCTTTCCTGGAGCATTGTCCCATACACCAAAAGGTTGCAGGTTCAATCCTAGGTCAGGGCACATACCTAGGTTGTGGGTTCGATCCCTGGTTGGAGTACTTACAGGAGGCAACTGAGCAATGTTTCTCTCTCAAAATCACTAAACATATCCTCAGGTGAGTATTAAAAAAAAAAAAAAAAAAAATAGCTTGATATCTTAGAGAAATAGGTAAACTACTGCCATGATTCTGAATAGAATTGTTATCTTTCTTCCATAGGCATAAAACATGAATGTCAAGCAAATGGGCCAGAAGACCTCAATCGGGCTTGTATTGCTGAAAAGCTAGGCGGATCCCTAATTGTAGCTTTTGAAGGATGCCCTGTGTAGATCATCATTCAGTGCCACAAATCAAAAGCTTCCATGTTTAATGTTATCCTCTTGCTATACAAGTAAAGCAAATATATTTAGACCAGGGTCTCACTGAGGGGGAGCTCTCTTGTCATCTGTTAGGGTAAATTAAATATTCTATAAACATGTGCAAACAACCCTAAATAAATTTAAAATCGAATGTTTTGTTGGTGTGAAATTAAATCTTTATTGGCCAAATGCCTATTTTAATGAGCTGGCTTATAAGATTTTTGCCAAGCTCATGATTTTAAATAATACAGTTCACAAAACAGCACATCTTATGAAGAGAATTATTTCATCTTTGTTAACCTCAGCAATCACTTTGTTTCTTCAGAGAATTGGTCTTAACCTGGTTATAATTTCTGCCCAAATTTTCTATTATCTCTTGAGCAAAACTGAATAATGGAAATTCTCACAACATGTATGTAATAACACTAATTAACTACAGTAAGATTAAATTAGGCAGTCTTTTAATTCTACCACACATATAATGAAGACTGTCTTAGAATTGTGTACACTTATAATCAGCGCTGATCCTGCAAAGCACTATTTTAAGCATATAGTTGAGTATAGGAAGCAACTCCTTGCACCTGTAGTAAGTTCTCCACTTTTTAGTGAGGAGACTGTTCTGAGTGACCGTGCATCTTCACAATCATGAGTCCTCAGGAGAATGTGCAGTATCTTGTTAACAGCTGATCATAATGCAAATTAGGGATCCATTGTAGTACACTTCATTAATGAAAATGACAAAACAGCATTGGTAAGCTGGGACACTTGTGATAGCTTTAGTTGTGTCTTCTTCAGAATTTTGTTGCTTCTGGCACAATTAAGGTATGGATGAACATTAGGTACATGTTTACTCTGAAGCCTGAGAGAGCTTCTTAATATTCTAGAATAGTTTGTCAGTTGCATGTGAAACGGGGAACAGGCACTACAGCAGATGCCCATAGAAAGCTGCTATCTGATAACACTTGCAAGTGATTGTCTTAAGATCACAGGCGTAACACTTTGAACAATATAGAGATGCACAAACAGTTGAACTTAGAAGTAGCTATATTGGCTTTATGTAATAAAGGAAGCATTTTTAACTTATCTCTTGTGTAATTACTTGTGTGTGAATTGGGCATAAAGAAGTTTGTCTTCCATATGTGGGGCAAGCTGTTGGAATTTAGGGTATGAAAGCAAGTCAAGTCACAACTCCCTCCCTCCTACTGAATGAGAAAGTTGGTTAAAAAGTTGGGAATCTTACTCCAAATGTCAAACGTTTTATCCAAATACCCAGCTTTTATCTCCTCTGATTTATTTGGGAGACCAAAAAAAGAAAAAGAAAAAGGCTTTTAATCAAAATTCCTTCTTTCAAAATTACCTAGAAAATAGTGCTAGTTACTGGTTTACTGATAAGCTACTTATCATCCTTTCATCCAAATTTCTTATTTTGCTGTTTGCAGTGCTTTTTGTGACTGTATATTAATAGGTCTCCAAAAAGCATTGCTGGCCCAAGGCTGCCATACTCAGGAATCAGTCATGTACATAAAGCCAGGTATTTGGTCAAGTTTTAGAAGATGGTCTTTTCTGTGGTTTTAGCTTATAACCTGTGGTACAACTTAGTTAACTGCCACTGCATGCAGGTGCACATCCATGGTGGTAAGGGTGGTAGAGATGGAAATGAATGCTATGGGAAGGATTTCAAACAGTATATATTACATACAGTTATGTAATGTAAACATTTCTTAACACTTCACTCTTATTCCAGAAATTGGGGGTTGTTAGTTACTTATCTCTCTACCTATGGCAACTTTTGAGAGAGAATCTTATGAATTCCTGAGGGTGGGGCAAAATTAGAGTTTGGGACCTCAGCTGACATTTGTGAAGAATAAAACTGCAGGTATACTGTACTTTCAAATAACACATTTACATTTTTACAAGTGTTAACATATTACAAAAATGTGTTTGTGGAAAGCTGACTTAGGGTTCGTCTAGGTCAGGGGTGTCAAACTCATTTTCACCAGGGGCCATATCAGTCTCTGGGTTGCCTTCAAAGGGCCGAATGTAATTTTGGGACTGTATAAATATAACTACTACTTAACAGTTAAGCAAGATGGGTAGGAACAAGGTGCTGGGCCAGATAGAACAAGGTGGAGGGCCGGATTCGGCCCATAGGCCTTGTGTTTGCCACCCGTGATCTAGTGGGTATTTCTTTTGCCCTCAGACAGCAGCAGATAAAGCCACTAGCTAATAGAAATTCAGAACAATCTGAAAAAAGTACACAATGACTTGCATAATGTAGAATTAGGCTTAGTTGAGTGGTTTCCTTTTTGCATAACGATACAGTGCTGGCTGGTCAACAAACAGGAATTATAGCTTCTGTTTCTGGATTGGTTTGTTGCTCGAGACTGGATATGCCCAAGGATACACCACTTTCTTAAGATTTGGGGCATTTCTGAAATGTAACAGTCTCCAGACAGCTCCAGCAAGAAGGGCCATTAATTGAATTGTGGTGGGAACAGGTAAGTTCCAGAAGCTGGCTCTCCTTGGAAGGAAGGTTATGATCTGTGTTCAGTCGGTTAGGACTCTTGGGCTCTGCCCAGTCCCAGAATGGTAGCAGAAAGGGGCTTACCCAGCCTGTAGTCAGTCTTCAATAGCCTTGAAAGGTCAAATAACTTACCTAAGGTCACACGTAACTCATGAGCAGCAGACCCAGGACAACTTGGGTCTCTTGCCCTTATGCTCTTCCACTTGTACCCCTGGAAAGGTTTTCATTTCTAACACCTGGAATTCTAAGGTCAGATCTTGTTAAGGAGCCCTTGAATCCTATTAGACCCAAACCTAGAGGCTCAGAGAGGGCATTTGTGGAGGGTGTCCAGCAGTTTCTAAAATCTTTAGAACTCTCACAGCTCTGAAGTTGGTGGTGTAAGTATTTTCAACTCTTGTGCTGCAAGAATTTTTAAAACATGCAGTATCTACTATTGAGTCAGGGGCACTGACCTCTCTTCCCTTAAGACTGTCAAATTGAATGAGTCAATTATACGTATATGTATATATATATATATATTTTAATGGGGGAGAGAGAACGTGGGTGAGTGATAGGGGCAGAGGGGACAGAACAAGTTCCCTCTGTATCTACTTTGTCAGAACAGCAAAAATGTATATTTTTTGGTGTGCCACAGGATTTTTGTAATTAGTGTGTGAGTGCCATGAGATGGAAAAGATTGAAGATCGCTTGTCTGAAGTGAGCAGCGGCACTACCCCCAGGCTGTGGCCTCTGAAGCCAGGCCCTGGGAGAAGAGTGCTTCTTGTTAGAAGGCCAGCCAATGCCTTCGCGTTCACAAATGCTGCAGTCCTGCCTCCACACAACTTCATTCCAAGTGACTACAAAAGCCAGCACTGTAGTTAGTGGCTAAGCCCATGAGCCAGGTTCCCAGATATCTGTTCCATAGCGTGGGACAAGGGACCTATCAGCTTCTTGTCTTGCTGCCTCCTGAAGTGCTCTTTCCTCCTCCAGCTGGATGATCAAACCTTGCCCAGGCACAGCCCTCGTGACAAGGGTCCCTGGCAAACTTGGGCTCCCTCTGCAGGCCTGGGAGATGCCACTGCTAGGCCTGAGGGTTCCTCAGTCCTCCCCTCAGAGCTTGGCTCCAAGTGGCCTAGAAGGTAATACCTTCCTGAGCCCCACAGGGCCCTGCTACACCCTGCACTCTTACCTCCCCCCCACACACACACACACAGGTAGACACTGGTTCCCACCAGGTGACCTGAAGGAACGGATCTGTAACCAGAACCCAGGTACTAATCTTGTCCGGTAGAACCCAAAAGCAGCAATTTGGTACCCCCAGTGTCTTGTGCTTTTCTTCCCCTGAAGCCCTCCCTTCCCTGTTTCTTCAAAGGGCATCTGCCCAGCATGGGAGTTCTCAGTTCTGAAGTCAGTCAGTTAGGGCAGGTTCCCAGGCCCAAGGAGGAAACTCACTAAGGCTCAAACTACTGACACCTAAGGCTATTGAGTGGGAGGATGTGATACCCATAGTGTCAGCCCTCTAGCACTAAGACCCTGCTCCTGATGCAAAGGGAACACAGGAGGTACAGAGTGAGGGGCCACTCTTCATGGGATCTGAACACTCCAGATGATAGTTTATACAGCCACGCATTAGGTTGGAGATGGTTTAGTAATCTGCCTTTTACCTGGTGAACTACCTTCTTTTCATGGGAATTGTTTGCAAAATAGATGGAGGTTCACCTCCCATAGGAACAGATTCATGAGAGAGAACCAAGCAGAGGACTGGGCTCATTCACGGCTGACAGCATGTTTTAATGGTCACTTCCTCCTGCTCAGTCTCCTGGTCAGGGCCCATGGCATCTATGTCCTAAGTCTCATGGGCTTCCTCTCCACTTCAGCCCCTCCCCAGCTCTAGAACAGGTACAACTGTCTTCGCTTGCTAAAAAACCTCAGTGGAAGGCCCTGGCTGGTAGCTCAGTGGATAAGGCACCACTTTGCGAACCCAAAGGTCACTGGTTCGATTTCCCAGTAAGGGCACATAACCAGGTTGCAAGCCAGGTCCTTAGCTGGAGGCTGGAGGCAGATGAAAGGCAACCATATAATGATGTTTCTCTCCCTCTCTGCTTCTTTCCCTTCCCCTCCTCTAAAAATAATAAAATCTTAAAAAAGAAAGGAAAAAAACAGTAGATCCTACAGACTTTTTATACTCTGTAACCTATCCTCCACACTTGTCCCCTCAGCCTTAATCCTTCTTCATGTCCTGACACGCCTCCCATTCTGGTGAACTCCAGCTCCAGCTTCAGCCTACTTCTCTGAGTAGCCTTCCCAGAATCTCCAGCACCCTGATCCCAATATGATAGCAACAGACAAGTGCCACACAATGTGGTGAGGTGGCCCACAGATCAGACGCTCCATGCAGGATGGGCTCAGTACCTAGTTGTACAGCTTGTGGTCAGCACTGCCTGCCCATGGCTCAAAGTCGGGGTGGAGGGAACCTGAGAGCATGCACAATGCTTCCCAAGGACTCAAGGTTCTCATGACAACCATGCAGAGAGGAATCAAACCCACCACCTTAAAGGCTGGTGAGATGCAGAGAGGTCCCAAAGCAGCTGATGGAGACATTAGCTCTTGGGCTGCCTTTCCCTGGGAGCCCACCATCCCCACTGGCTGCAGGGCCTGCTATCAAAGTGCTTGGTCTTACCCCAACCAAGTTCAGCTAACCAGACCCCACCTCACTTTCCAGGATTCTGAGGTTTGGCAGATGGAAGTGGGATACTTGGTCCTGGTAGCCCCTTGACAGAACTGTCTTCTGTCCCCCAGAACCCAGGCTACTCAGATTCACCTTCTATTGCTGTGGTGTTTTAACCATTCCAGTGACTCAGCCTCTAAATCCACTTTTTGCTTAAGATCTGGAATACTATTTCTTACAAGTCCCCAATATACTTCTCAACCCAAATTCTTCTGGATCACACTATTTTGGGCCACCAAGGACAAAGGGGGTCTTGAGGATCAGATGAAGTCCGAGTTGGCTGTTCCAGCCTTTAGTCTGCCCCTCCTGAAATGTGGATGTTTATACATGCTCCAGCCAAAAAGATCCCCTTTTTCACTCATGGAGCTCATTTCACACAGCAGCTCTGCTCAGGTAACCTCAGATCCTCAAGAGTGGGAACCACAGTCAGTGCATCTCACCACCAGGCATCCCAAGGCCCTGCTCATCCCACTTGGTGAGCACTGGGGCCTGAGTGCCATAATGGGGGAAAGTGCTAGGGACCAGGAGGCAGTGCATCTCACTCCCACCTTAAGCAGAGCTGCTCATCTCCTAGCTTCAGAGCTACACTTGATCTCTCCTGAGGGATCCAACCCCTCCTCATTCCTCATCCCAGCCAGGCCCAGCAACCAGATGGGGAAGCCCCAGCAGAAGAGCAGACGAGACAGCAGTGCTGGGCGACAATGTTGGTTTTAATGGCATTAACATCCAGGAGGTCACATACCAGTTCTGGTTGACAACGGTGAGGAGCTGCAGCCTTCCTGGGCTGGGCCCCTCCAGTCTGTGCCACAGCCTTTGAGACTCACCACCTGGTCTGCCCGCCGCCCGCCTTATGACCCGCAGAAAGACAAAATAATTGCACTGATCGACATACAGATAGCCAGAGGTCCCGGCCTCCCCAGCACACAGCCTGGCATCTGTCACAGCTGGTAAGGGCTTTGGCGTCTGCTCTGTGGTAGTCCAGGACTGGTCATGGGGAATAGTGTTTATCGAACGTGACAAAGGTTCTCTTACAAACTGGGGGTCTGGAAGATTTACTTCTGTGGTTCTAAGAGACATGTCTTTAATATCTTCTCTCAGAGCCACCAGAGTTGGGCCTGGACAACGCTGTGTTGATTTATTCATAAGGAATGTATAAGGCATTTTGGTAAGTTGAACAGTAACTTCTTTTTCAGAAGAGGAGACTCAGACAGAGGTGCCCTCCTTTGAGCTGCTACCATCCTCCTGCAAACAGAGGGCAGAGGGAAAGACTGTGGGGACAAGGAACTAAGGAGAACACCTACTCCAACTCCTAGGGACCTCCAGTTCCCTCTAGATTCACACCCACTATGTCGCCAAGCCCTTCAGAGAATACCTGGAGAACCAGACCTGACCCATGGGCTGGAGGAGATGCCTAAGGGTTGGCAGGAGCTAAGGGCCCAAGTTTGGGGGAGGACATTGGTCCCACAGGCTTTGGGCTGGCAGTGGGGCATTAGAGATGCACTTCTCACCAAAAAGAGCCATGAAAGGGTGGATGCTGCACATCCTGATGCTGCCTTCAGAAGTCTGTCCCCACACCTTCTGCCCCAGGTCTGTGTCTATCTGTCCTGCTTCCCAGAGTCCTAGGGCTCCCAGTACCACACGTAGCCCTTCCCAGCAGCCCTGGAGAGAGCCAGTGGCCCTGCACGGCCAGGACACTTACTTTTTTGTCCAGCTGCTCCAGCAACTTCTTCACTGTGTCTTTCTCCTTTACCAGCTGCTCCTGGGTTGTCTTCAAAAGCTCCTGTAATTTGGTGGCAGCACGTCCCAGGTCACTTGTTAACTTCTTCTCTTTTTCTAGCCTATCCTGTGGTTCAGAGGGCAGAGGGGATCAGCCTTCATGTGCCACATATCAGGAAGGCCACCAGGCTATGCCTGTGGGGCCCACAGGCAGTGATGACTGGGAGCAAATAGCCCGGGCTACAATTAGGTCTGTGTCCTGTCTACCAGCATGGCCAATAGTGTCCTGTGACACTAGGGATGTTCTGATGTGCACTGTGCAACACAGCAGCCACTGGACAGATATGGTGGCTGCTAAACACACTTTCAATACAGCCACTGCAAATGAGGAGCTGAACTTCTAAGTTTTATTTAATTTAAATTTAAAATAGCCACATTGACTAGTGGCTGCCACATATGACACTGAAAGTTTAGGGACGGCCCCCACCCCGAACCATCAAATTAGGCTGCATCCTGCCCAAGGGGCTGCAAGGTGGCTCCCCTCCCATTCCTGCCCCAGGTGGTGACAATGGGAAGCTGGCACCCAGAGTTGGCAAAGCCCACCCTTCTACCTTTAGTTGTGTGACTGTCTCTGCTTCCGCAGACTCAAGGGGGCCAGTGCGGAGTTTCTCCAGCTCCTCCTGTAGCCGGCAGGCGGCATTCTGAGCCTTGGCAGAGAAGGGACAGTACGAGTTAAGGCATGGGGTCTGGGTGAGATGCCTCACAAATCCACCACTTGGGGACAGAAGGACACCGAGCACGATGGAGCAGCAGTTCCAATATGGGGACAGGACACAGGTGACTGAATGCACAGCAACACCCCTCAAGGGAGGGGCCCTCCAGACCCACACCTATACTATCCCCACACAGTCATGGCTCAGGGCCCCCCAGGCAGAGTCTGACCTCCTCAAACTCAGCTGTGAGCTTCTGCCGCTGTGTCTGCTCGTCCTCTAGGATGGCTTCTGTCTGCTCCAACTGTGTTTTCAGCTGCATGGCAAGATGGCAAACATATTTTGGGAACCAGGTAAAGGACCCCCTCTTGGGCGCCCAGGATCCCAGGCAAGCTGAAATCTGAGGGCTCCACCTTCTAGTTGCTTCTAGTACTACTGCTTTTCCCTGCCTCTGGCCAGATGGAGTGGCATCTACCCACCAGCCAGCACCAAGTTGTTTCCAAAGACCCCCCCTTTGGGGGAGATGGTGCCTCAGCCCCAGCGTATAAAAGCTGATGTGGTGAAGAGAGATGCTGATGAGACCTCTGCTGACCTCCAGCACATTTAATGAGGCCCACAGGACAAGGATGCCTCCGAGTCACTGGATAAGCCCTGCCTCACAGCAGTTATCCCCACCCACAACCATCCCACTGTTATTCTGCCTCCTAGTGAGGCTTTTCAGCAGCAATTACTTGGTTCAAAAAAAGCCTGGAGAGCCAGCACCCTGCTAGTAGCAAAGGCCACAGTGAAAGATCAGACCCCAGTGGCAGGCTTGGCTTCCCCACCTCCCTCTTCCAGTCCCGCCCACACACCTTGTTAGAATTAAGCTTCCAACACCTCCCTGTCTGGACACCTTCCCTGCCCTTTTATCTGCTCTGTGGCCTCCTCAGAGCCTAGGTAACCCAGCCTAGATATCTGGGCAGAGTGGGACGGGGAGGGAGGGCAAGTAGCGGGTGTTTAGCCAGAACAGAGGCCCACCATCCCTGTGTTGCAACCGCGGTAGAGGGGTCCCAGGGACAGTTGGTGACACACATCTGAGGACCAGCTCACCGCCCTAACCTCGACAGGGTCCTGCTCTGCTGGGGGGGTCTCGGGGGGGAAAGCTGGAGACCCAGCTACGTCACCATCCTTTACGTGGCTCTTCATCTCACTCAACTGCTGCCTGACCTGAAATGGAGGGGTGGGTTTGTGCAAATACCCAGACAGACACAGACACATGCCCACCTTACACACACACACACAGACTCCCCCCTTGGGAGCATTACAGATACTCTCAACAGCTAAAGCCCCTTCAAGGGACCTGGCTTAGTAACTGTGACCTGTGTCAGAGTCCCCAGTCTGGTTCACTGAGGCAGGAAACCAATGCCTCTACCCCTCACCTATGCCAAACCTAGGCCCAGGGGCTGTTAAGGACCTAGGCTGGCCTAACTAATGTGTTCTGCTCTAAGACCAACCAGCACAAAACCCTCCCCAGGAGCAAGGTGACCCCTGATGGACACAATGCACAGAGCTGAGCCCAAAAAGGTGCAAGAGGCAGCCACCAGGCTCAGCATGGACAGCACTGCTTAGGTCCTAGATTCCTTCCAGATGTTGTCCACTGTTGAGAGCCCTTTTTAGGGTCTAGAAAAGATTACAGGATGACACTCATATTAATAAAGTCTCTGTACCCAAGCTCCACTGCTGGGGGCAGGAGACACATCTGGTGGGCCCCAAGACCCCAGGCCATTGTGCCTCAAATCTGAAAAGGTAGCATCATCCATGAAACTCAGGTAAAGGTTCCAGTCTGAGGATCTGGGTCGGCCTTTGGCATGAGCTTCCCTGGGAACATAAGTGATCTAAAACACCCCAAGTGTGTGGGGCCTGTTCCCTCACTCCCTTTCCTCCCTTCCAACAATTCCTAAAGATAAAAACCAAACTTCCCAGCCAATGATAAGGACTCAGGGGAGTCTCCTCCATACATGCCCCAAGCCTTGGCAGTACCCCACAGCCTATCACCCAGACTTCGCTTTAGGGAGTAGCCTTTGTATTCAGTCGGTGATTCAGTCTGGATGACACCCGGTCTCTGGTGTGATAGTCCCAAGTAAGGCCCTCAGGGAGTCACGAGCGTGTGCACCATGTAGGGGTTGCTCAAGGCTCAGTGGATGCTACTATGGAAACAGCAGCCCATACGTGAGACCTTTAGTCCCCTCAAAGAAACCAGACACATCCATTTGTATTCAAGATCTCCCAATTTCTAAGTGTTAACTAGTTCACAAATTTAAAAAAGACCATGCAGATTAAATAGAACACATCTGTGGCATTATGGGCTGCTGCTTAAAGCACCATCCCTGGAACTGGTATTGGAATGGGCTGACCTTGACAAGGAGCGGGAACTGCAGTTAGACACCAACATTGAAAACTGGGGGACCCAGAGGCCAACCTCACAGCAGGGAGCTCCGCAAGTCTGTTTCTATTGCCACGAATAAGGGAAGCCTCCCTCCCAGCCCAAAGGTTGGACAGAATCAGTCTCAGCCGCTGCTAATGAGTAAAGGCCCAAGCCCTACAGAAGGCAAGGCCTGTGCAAACAGCCATAGAACGGGGGAGCAGCCTAGCCCAGAAAAGCCCCAGGTGATTCCATGTTCACAGGGTCAGACTACTCCAAGCTCCCTGCACTGTGGCCTGGGACCAGTTTGCACCAAGAGAGATGAGAGGTGGGGTCTCAGCACATTGGTCCCGGCAGCTATAGGCCCAGCTTAGAGTTTTGAGCAGATGTGCAAGGAGCCCCTTCAGCATAGCCCAATCAAGGCCTGGCCCGAACACCTAATGGCCCTGTCACACTACATTCCCTCAGACAGGATGTAAAAGCACGCCTGGACATAATCTCATACACACCCCTGACATCACACACAGTCCCACCCCATGTTCACTCACCAGGGCGAGCTCATCGCTCTGCTTCTGGGCTTCACTCTTGGCTGCATCCAGCTGAGATTGAGATTCTAATAAAAGCTGCCTCAACTTGAGGAGAAAACAGACCCAGGAGATGGGAGAAAAGGATGAAGATGAGAAAACCAGCTCCTGTGAGTTAGCATCTAAACACACACTCTGATAATACATCCCGTCACCTAAACCCAAAGCACACTGCAGAGCAGAGGAAGCACCCGTAGGCATCCAGGCCTCCAGCAGCTGCTTTTCTGAAGACTCAGGGAGACTGGCATTTACTGTACACCTTGTCTGGTGTCTCTGCAATTGTTTATGGATTGTCCCACAAAATAAGGCCAAAAGTTTTGAGATCAAAACAGAATCAGGGGTGCTTTCTGCTTCTGAAGTCAGAAAACTATCAGATTTAAGTTCATTTTCCCTAGAAATGGTGTTACCAAGCCAGGTAGAGAATTCTCTTGCTGCACAGCTGACCTGGCTTTACCCCTACCCTTTCAGCAAAGCCTGAGAACTGGGACTGCAAACTCATCTTAATGAAATCTTCTGAGAAGGGGCAACTCTGGGCAGGCTGACTCACCCCTGCCACCTCCTGGGCGTAACTCTGGCACTCAGCGCTAGCGGCTGCCATGTGCTTCTCCAGCTCAGCCTCCAGATGTGAGGTGTGCTCCCTCAACTGGAAATGCACATCCACATGCACAGGTCAGTGGCCTCAAGTTGGCCAGCAGGAAAGAGAGTGCTGGGACGACAAGTGTGGCTGGTCCCAGGATAAGGACTAAGAGGAGTCCTCCAAGGCCCACTGGCTATGAAGCCAATGAAGGCCAGGAAGAAAGGAGTCCATGGGAACAAACCCCTTTCTGCAAATGGTACCCAAGCTCTATAGTAACGCTCCTGGGCCCATGTTTTCAGACCTCGGGATTCAGAGAAAGGAGAGCTTTCAGGTACTTGCTAGGTGGATACAGGGGCACCTTCTTCAAAATCAGGGCTGACAATGTGTCTGCAGAGGGCAGCGGGGCCACCTTGCACACTTCCATGACTCAGAAGGCCACTACAGAAGCCACTGGTGTCCAGGGCTGGGCATTCTGCACACGCTCCACATTGTCTCTGACCACTCAGGTTATAAATGGCTCTCATTAAGGAAAAGCAGGATTGACAAGAGATGTGGTCCACAAGGGAAAATAACCAATGAAGCCTCATAATATAACAATGTTGCTCTGTAATAAGGAAAGCAGCCCTTTGAGCAGATCCCCATACATACCTGATCTGAACTTTCAAGTTCTCCTTTTAGTTTCTCTACAGTCTCTTCCAGATGTTTCACTGTGACCCGTGACTACAAAGCAAGGGGAAAGCTCCATGTCAAATATAAGTCCCATCTTTCAGGAAGCCCAGTGGTACCCACCCACTCCTGGGTGTGACCCAACAGCCTCTTCCTAGGAGCGAGTGAGGGAGGGTCCCCTTGATATGGAGGTCTTAGCTGTCATTCTGCAATTACCATACAAGCATGGCATCACCACAAACCAGCAAACGTGACTCTTATCTCCCAAATGATCCCATCAGCTTTCCCCTTGGATTTTTACAGAATTCTGACCTAGCTGTCTTTCTTAAGTTTTATTTGAATTCCTAGGGAAGGCAGACCTCCTGGAGCAATATTCTTGTCACTGGACCCTGGTGAGGGTCAGAGAGCCTGTACTGTACCTTTTGGAGTTCCTCCTCTGTGGTGCTAACTTTGGCCTTCCACACCTGCTCCTCCTGCTCCACACTCTTCTGCAGGTCTCTGAGCATGCCCTCCTAAGGGGATAGACACTGAGGCAGGGCCCTCTCTGTGGAGGCCTCACCCCACATAAACACACAACTGAGTCATCCTGTCCCTTCAGTCTCTTTGGTGACTGCCTGACTGCCACTGTGACCCTGCTCTGATTTTGTCAGTCAGTATCACATGAGAAGCAAGGTGGGCCACCATCCCGAAGTGGGAGGCCCACTGGTCAATGTGTGAACAAAGGCTGCAGGCCACATATAAGAATAAGGCCTGTGACCCAAATCAGGCCACAAGAACTCTCTTCTCTGTTGAGTTTGTCACCATTGCAAACTCCAGTGGCCCAGGATAAGGAACACAGAATGGGGTCAGTCAGGGTGGGAGAGCTGGATCTAGCTTTGCTCCTGGGGTCACAGAGGCCACAACTTCAAGCCTTTTACCATTTAGCCAACAATATGGGACCTAGACAGGAGCACTGATGTACCCAAAGTCCTACAGAGCCTGTGAAGCCATGGGTTTTTGAAGGGCCAATGGGCTTTTCCATTCCACCACCTGCCCCCTGCCCTGCAGGCCCCAACCCTTGTGCCTTACTGTCTCAGCCAGAATGGTGCGGTACTGGTCACACTCGGCCTGCAGGGTGCTCTGGATCTCCTCCGCCTCCCTCAGCTTGGAGGCCAGGTCCTAAGGGCAGAGGGCAGAACAGGGTCTGCTTAGCCAAGCACAAAGGTTTCTCTGGTGGCCTGATGAAACCAAAAGACATCCCTTCCAGGGGATGGGAGAGCAAATAGCAGCCCCTCAAGGGTGCGTTTATGGTCTGCTTACCAAGGGGGACTCTTTGTTCACTAGTGTCTGCTTCAGCAGTTCCGGGCTTTTTTCTCTGAGCTCCTGGAGCCACTCGGTGTAATTCTGCAATTAAAATGTGCAAAGGGGGCTCAGTAACATCCCTAATGAGCAGTGGTGTCCCAGGGGAGTGCCCCCACCCCCACACTACCTGGTGGGCTGAATCAGAGAGTGCTGGGAACAGGGCCAACAAGGTCTCCTTGGTCTGTGCCTCAGTCAGTCTGAGCTGCTTTTCTGATTCCTCCTGTAGGGGGAGGGAAGGGAGGGCAGTGTTCAGATGTGGATCTTTAGAGCAACCCTTGGGGAGTGCTTTAGAGATGCCGGGGTGTCCGCCCCAGGAAGTGGAGGGACAAGGACCAAAGGAGAAGGTGGAAGGAAGAGAGCTGATTAGGGGGGATATGCTTAACCTCAGTATCCAGTTGTAGCTACTCCAGTCTGTGCCAGGTTCTAATAAAGGGGAACTGCAGGCTGGCCCATGTGGCAGTTTTGGGTTAAAACAATACCTCCCAGCAGATACTCAGGCTAAATCAGTTCTCAATTTCCAAGCTACCAGTGTGTATGTATGTATATATGTGTGTACGTGTGTGTTTGCGCGTGCGCCCAAGGAGGGGGCATCCAAGCTACTGTGGGAGCTCAGGAAAAGGCAAAGAAGAGGTGTATCTCCCAATAGCCACTAGAGTTAAGAGCTCTTGCTGGTCAGGGGTGATGGGACATCCAGCAGTCCTAGAAGAAGGGAGAATCAGTACTCCCACTTTGCAGAGCAGGAATCAATTTAGTGGGTACCTTTGGTCGAGGTCACATCTCTCCCAAAGTATGACTCATGCCGTGGCCATGCCATGCAGGACCAATGCCCCAGTTGGTCCTCTTTGAAGCTCCCTCTTACAGCATAAAGACCAAAGGTGTTGTAAAGCAAAGCCTAGGTCAGCAGTGTCCCCTGGAGACAGATAACACCCCCTCTCTCTCCACCCTAGAGGGGTGACCACAAGAGATTTCTGGCTAACGGAAAATCTTCTCTACTAACCTGTCCCCAGCAGGTTAAACCTGCTGCTAGCTCTGCCACAATCTCAGGGGCAGCATTAGGAACTCTGACAGGTTAGGGCTGTTGACTGGTGTTCTGGACTCTGTAGAAAGGACATCTGACAAACAAATACCCAGCCTGACCACAGTACCACATGGTTGGGACTCAAGTCTTAGAAACAGACCCTTCTTGACTCACCCAATGATCCATAATCTCCATGGCCTGCCATAGACCCCAGACCACTGTTCAGGCTCCCAGCTCCTATCTTTGTCTGGCTATGTGACCATGAGCAAGTTAAGTGACACCTATGGTCACAGGTTCTGCATTTGCCACAGAAAGACCAGACAAGCTCCTACATCACCTCTGGATAGTCTAAGTAGACCACCCACAATGGGACTGGAAGCTGGCCTTCCACCTCCCGCCTCATCTCAGGGCCCTATTTTATACAACCCCCGGGCTTCCTAGGAAGCTCATGAAGTCACTGCAAAGCTCCCAATAACAGGACAGATATTCATTTTGCATCAGTGAGGACAGGAGGGGAGGGCTGGCCACCTGAGGCTCCACATCAGGGACAGAAATGTATAGTGAGAAGCAGTGAGCAAAGCTTCCATCCACTTGCTGCACCCCCAACCAGAGCCTCAGCACTGGCTCCCAGCCCAGGGCTCCAGAAGTGATTAAGATACCTGCACTCTCTACAACCTGGAGCACAGGACCAATGTGGACTTCAAGGCCCAAGTGCTGCTAAAGATGTCCTTCCTCTCTATGACTTATCATAAAGAGCAATCACAAAACCTACTGGTCTATGCAGAGGGCCTGAGAAAGCAGCAGGATCAGAAAAAATATGAGGATTTGGAAAACGGTCCAATGTTAAATTCACTCATAGACAGTGCAGCCAGGTGGGTTCATAGGCCCCATGGCCTCTGTCTCTGCCCCTTGGTGGCAAATGGCCCAGGTGAGAAACAGCAATCAAGGGTACATTTTCCCCTGTCACCTTAGAGGGCGATCAAGAGAGGGAGGGGAGGAGGAAGATGGAGGAGCTGGAGCACTCTGTGTGCTGGCTTCTAGGGGGGCCCTAGCATGGATTTCCGAGACTCTCCAGGGCCAAGGCAGCACTGCAGGCAGCTTGTGAGTTTTGTGTGTGGCTAAACAACACAAAGTGATGCTGATCAAGTCTTCACTAGCAGGCAAGGCTGAGGATGGGACTCTGACCTTGGCCTGGGTCAGGGTGCGCAGCTTTTCCTCAGAGGCTCTCTCTGCTGAAGCCAGTGCTTCCATTGCCTTCCAATTCTTCTCTCGGAGGTCCTGGAGGAAGGACATGGAAAAAATCAGGAGCCAGATGGGACAGCAGCTGACATATCTCCCAAGAGCTACCTCAGCAGGTCTCAGCAGGGCAAAGCCTCCCTGGCCCCACACTGGGTTATAGGGGGCCTACAAAGGGACAGAGTGCCCTTTCTCTTGGGCTATACCCACTGCACCTCTCTTAGGCAGCACTAACACAACAAGTGCAGCAGCCGCTACAGTGGGATGGCTGTGGCATAAGGGCATAAGCAGTCTGAGCATCTTTTCATGGAGACTACCCTGGAGAATGGAGGGTCAGCCTGGCTCCTCAGAAAGAAGAGGCTCCTATCACCAAACAGAAAGCACTGACTCCTCAGCTGTCTCTGGTCAAGCCAGGCACAGGCAGAGGTAGAGCCTCCTCTAGAGAGAGCAAACAGAGCTACCTGAAAGCTCAGGCTCTGTGAGGGGCAATAAGTAAGCAGCCTGGTAAGGAAGACACAGCCAAGGCTCCTTTGCACCCCCCGCCCCCACCACCACCACCACAAAGGAGACTTCCACAGCCCCCTTTTTCCTGACACTAGCCTCCCCACTACAATGTAACTGACCATGTGATCTGGGCACATTCTGTCCCCATAATTGGGGCTTCATGCTGGGACACATGAGCCAAGCTGGTCTAATGGGAGTCTGCACTGGAAATCTGGATAAACCTAAAGGGCTGGGAGGCCCCCCCAAGCTCCCAAAGGTAGGCTTTCAATAGTGAATAGCACAACAGGATGCAAAGAGGCAGCCAGGCCCCTTCCTGTCTAGTGTGAGACCAGCCTCACCACCCCACCCGACCCCACTCTATGTGTGTGCATGTTGTTCTCAGCCCTTCACCTCCACGTACATACATGCCCGATACTCACGTTGTTCTTCACTTTCTGCTGCTCAACTGCCTCCTTGAGCTCAGTGGCTTCCTTCTCCAGACACCACACCTGGGACTCCAGTTCCTTGAGGCTAAAGGGACAGAGTAGGGTCGCTACTAGGTTCTGAGGGCACTCAGCCCCCACAGCCTTGTATGGGGATTAGCCAGGAGCACCTCCCACTCCCCCAAGCACCTCACAGGGCACAAGCTTTTGGGAAGACAAAGCAGCTAGCCACTCCCCTCACTCATCCTTGGTGCCCAGGGACCACGGTGCAGACCCCAGAAGCCACAGAGTCCCACTTGGTGAAAATAGCCACCGAGACTGGAGAGGTCAGAGGCCAGAGCAGGGAGAGACCCAGACAACAGAGTATGGGGGAAGCTTTTCCTCTAGTGAACCAGGCCCACTGCCTGGTTACATGGCTCTTAACCTACCTGGTCCTGCTCTGTTCCCACAAAATTTGACAGCTGACCCTTCTCAGAGGACACCTGAGTTACAGACTTATGTGGCACTGTCACCTGCGTACCCACAGTCTCTCAGTAATCACTATTCTCAGCAGCTCACTGGGTAGCAGGACCATCCCTTGTCCAAAACCTAACTCTATTGAGACCCAAAGGCTCCTCCCTCAGTCTGTCTCTGAGAAAGCAGCCCCAAGTCAACCCCCCAAGATGTTGGTCCCATCTTTTTACACTTTTCTCCAGATTCAATGGTCCAGTGGGCTTCATTCAATCTCATCACCCAGAATGTGAAAGGCTGACACTACAACTGTACTAGCCATTCTGAGGAACAGGCTTTCCAATGGACACCTGGATATGTCACCTTCTGCATTAAGATTTAGGACCAGCCTGGCTGGTGGCACAGTGGATAAGGTGCCAGCCTGTGAACCCAAAAGTTGCTGGTTAGATTCCCAGCCAGGGCACATAACCAGGTTGCAAGCCAGGTCTCCAGCCAGGTCTGTAACTGGAGGCAGGTGAAAGGCAACCATACCTCTCTCCCTTCCCTTCTCTCTAAAAATAATTTTAAAATTAAAAATTAAATTAAAAAAAGAGAGAGAAAGAGAGAAAGAGATATTTAGGACCAGGAACGCCCCAGGAAATGTATAATCTCAAGTCCAGGGTGATCATGCTGACCTGAATCAGCACAACCAGAAGCCACTTGGAAAGTGGGAAGGAAGCCTCACGTAGGACACTCCTGTCAGAGGGCTGCCATGGCCACTAGATTGGGGACATACATACGAGGTCTGTCCAGAAAGTATCGAGCCAATGTCAATATAATTAAAACAGTTTGCGCAACCAATAGTTTCGTGACCCACCTTGTATATATTTGTATCTCTTATTATGGATCACAATCAAAAGCTTTTTGATAACCACTATTCTAACACATGTTAGAAGCAAACATAATTTTAGCACCGGCTAAACATGCTGGTTGCTCAGACCACCCTACCAGAATGGACACCCACGGTACACCAACTCACACTTTTATTTCAAGTACAATTTGCATCTGGCCTTGAAGACAGTTGTTGACTTCTTGGATGTTGGTTTCAGGCCCACAAAACCCTGATCCCACCCTCAAAATTCCTTTGGGACCCTTCATAGTTTTTCCCTCCAGCCCCTGCAACAGCCTTTCCACCAGCAAACTACTCCAGGAGGTCACCAAAAGAACAAAGCCCTGAGGAAGGAGACTCAGCAGGCCAGTGGCAAGTACACATTGACAACTACAACCTTGGTGACCACTGAGTTCTAGAGTCTAGGGCTCAGAATGGCCTGGCCTAGACACAACTTTCAGATAAAGTGTCTGAGAAGGAAATTAAAAAATCCAATTTCTGCCAAATACATCTGCATGATGCAAAAAATTGGCAGGAACCTTATTTGTACCATGACTAAAGTGCCGTAGGAATTCACTGTGGCCGGAATCTGACCTTAAAATATAAGAGAGCAAACATTTAAACAAATACAACCTTTCTACCCCAACAAATACTGTAAGAAACAGAACTTCCTCAACCTTTCTGGAAAAAAATACACTGGGAAAGGAAAATGAAGAAGGTTTGGTTCTGGATGCTGCAAAGAATTTGGAGCCCCTGGGCAGCTGGCTTCCATTCCCAGCCCCAAACCCTGCAGCCTGTGGCCAGGGAACATGGGCCATGAACTATGGAGACATGGGGGAGATGACTCACTGGTGGCAGCAGCCAGAACAAGGGACAACCTCCATGATTCACCCCTGCATGGCTGCTCTGAGAACTCCTGGCCATGGCAACCAGGACCCACCTCCTGAGTTCATGGGCATCTGCTAAGGAACGCATACCCCAGATGTGACAGTTCCATGGACTTTGGCCCCAACTTAAGCCACCTCACCCAGGTGTCCGCTCTGGCCTTCAGAACTGCAAACAGTCCCTGAGCACCGCCTGGTGCTTGGCCCCCAATACGAAGGGAAAACAAGGTCTGCCAGCAGTGACTTCACCCCACAGATAACTCTTCCACTTGGTCAGCTCTGAGCTGTACGACGTCCCAAATCTATGCAAGAAGCCTGGGCCACTTCCCAGGTTCTCCATTTGGGGTGTATAACCATTTTTCCTCTTTATGATTTCAGTCTCTGAAGTCCCTCACCAGCTGACACAGTGAGAACTCCTGATCAGCTTAGTTCCTCCCCATTGAGAGATGGAGAGATGGCAGGAGGTATGCCCCTGCTGAGGCACTGGCCACTCTCCACAAAGATTAGTCCTGCTCTTCCAGAGAAGGTAAAGAGGTATTTGCAAGGCTGTCTTCTTTCCCCACCAGGCCTATTATCCTCTGAAAGTCACTGGTAGGATGGAGAAAAGGCAGAGGCCTCTGAAAGGGGCTCTTGCCAGGGAAGCCATGTCCCTGCTGAAAGCCCTGTCTCCCAGGGCCCTGGGCACCAGATGCTGAGGCAGCAGCCCCCCACCTCCACTTACCGTGCCTGCTGCTGGTCAGCTTCCACCTGGCTGGCCTGAAATGAAAGACAGAAAGCTCTTTAGTTACCATGAGACTCGCCTCATTTAGCAACTAGTTGCTTAGCAACTAGGGGAGATTTGCTCTCATCCCTCTACAGGAGGGGTCGAACTCAATGGCATTCTCCCTACCCTCCTGTTAACCCCGGGGAGGAGGTACCAGCTGACCTGGGCATCCTGGGCTTCCTGGGCCTGGCCTGCCTCCAGCAGGGCCTCAATGGACCGGATTCTCTCCGTGAGCTGTGAGTTCTCTGCCCTAGACTCCTTGAGCTGTCCATGTAGACCACTCAGCTCCTCACACTTGCTCTTCACCTCCGCCTCAGAAGACTGTAATTTGCTGTGCAGCTCTGTGCCAGAATGGGAGCAAGAGTGGGTCAGGGGGCAGCAAATGCCTAGGATGAATACCACACCTGCCCTTTTGCACAGGGGCACCCAAGGACTCTCTCCCCTGCCTCTTTTGTGTGCTTGGTGGTTTAACGCTTACTTCTGACCACTGTAGTGTCTTATCTATTGGAGAATGTCACACCCTGGCTTTGTTCTCAAGGATTCATTAGAGTAAAATAAATGCCCTCAGATCACTCATGGGAAAAATGATATAAATCTAAAATGGATTTTAGTTACAATTTCTAAAAATTTGTTATCTAGGAAACTGGCTCATGTTAGCTGAGCCCAAAGATAGGAGTCTTCTGGGTGTGTCCTCCCTTGATGACCTCAGATAAGCCCCACAGGTCTAAATGTCATTCATATGCCTATGACTCTGCAAATCCCAAAGATCTGGTATCACCTCCAAATCCACGCTCAGCTGCCTGGCACTTTCCAATGAAGCTCTGCTTGGGCAACTCGAATCCAGCATTCCCATCTCCCCAAAAGGCTGCCCAGCTTTCCTGTGACCCACCTCTCACCCACCTTCGAGGCCTATGGATTCTACATCCACTGTCTGCTGGGTCAATCTCCTCCTCACCAGGACCTCTGTGTCTGAGTCTAGCCCTATTGCCTTTTGGCCTGAAAAACTGCAAAAGCCCCACCCCTGGTCCCCTGGGCCACTGCTGCTACCTCCAGTCCATTCTCCACCCAGCATCAGAGCATCCAGAGGTGCAAATGGGATCATGTCATCCCCTGCGCCAAACTCCCTGAGCACCCCCATCACTGAACACAGCACTCAAACTCTTCATAGGGAGGGTAACCCATCTGGTCCCACACTGGCCACTTATCTTCTTGCTTCAGTAACTCACTATTTCCACATTCAAGTTCATTCCCATATGCAGAGGTCCTGTGCTGACCATTCTGCTCCTTCCTCCCCATCATCCAGGCCTCAGCTTACACACCCTCCTCAACCCAACCCAGCTACCCAATCTAAAGTCATACTTTGCCCTTAAGAGCAAGGGTCAGCAACCCAAGCCCAGGGGCCACATCTGTTTTTATAAATAAAGCTTTATCGAAACATAGCCAGGCCTGTTGACATATTGTCTGGGGTTGCTTTGGCACTATGGCAGCAAAGCTGAGCATTTGTCATAGGCACCATCTCTCTGGCCCATAGAGCCAAAAACATTTACTATCTGGCTCTTCGCAGAAACAGCTCGTCAACCCTGCTCTAGGTCATGCTTTCTCTTTGACGTCTGTAGAGCACAAGGCTATCTGACTCTGTCTATGTGTGTCTACTAACGTCTATCTCTCCTGCTAGAACACTGCTCTGATGTCCACTGCTTCACTCTTGGCAATGCCCCGGTGCCACAGCATGCTTAACCCTGGCCGTCACTCACAGTGAGTACATGACCATCAGACTGTCACTGATACTGTGTCTTCTTTCTCTAGAGGCCTTTGGTGCCCCAAACTTTCCCATCCTCTCCTGACCATGAAGCAGACCTGTGAGCATAGGAGGCCCACCTTCCAAACCTTGCTTCTTGAGCTAACTGAGCAAGGAAAGCCAGAAAGGCCCAGAAGTCAGCTAGAAAGCAAGCAACTATCTCAGGGGCACATCAGCTCACCAATAGCTATGACTCCAGCCGGGGCTCCAGAGCAAACAAGGCCACAGAAAGCAGCACCTTCCACCAGCACCCAGACCTTAAAGGCTCTTTCCCTCTATTCTCGCTACGTCCTGCCCTCAGAAGCTCCACTCCCTCACCCAGCCCTCACAGACCCCACCCCAATTCAGCCCTCCTCCCATAGCAATGAGCCTCACCCCTGTAACTCCAATCTGTTCTGACAGGGCACAATCTCTGCTTCACAGACTAACAGGACTGGCCCACTTTACAGGTTCTGATGCTGGCATAGACCCCCACCCACACTCCTGCCGCTCCTAAATCCTCCAAGCCAAGCATCCGCCCTCACCGGCCAGCTGCTGCTGCTGTTCCTGGGCCTTCTCAGCATCCGCCCGAAGGCTGGCATGGCTGGTCTGTGAGTGGCAGAGCTCCCGGCTGACCTCATCCAGGCGCTTCTGCAAGGCCTCCTCACTCTCCTTGTGAGACACCTAGAGAGCAGGCAGAGGGAAAAGGCCATGAGGATGCAGAGGGGAGGCCAGACCCTCTAAGTTCTAAGGATACGTAGGATATCCTACCATCCATTCTGATGACTTTTATAAAACCTGTCTGGATTTCTAAAGTCAGTTCATCTACTGGAAAAAGCCAGGAGGCCATGCCCACCCTAGCCCTAAAGAACTGGCTCAGAGGTCTTGGAATTAAGAACAGTCATAAAAAAGAAAAAAAAGTTTTCATTCTAGCACTGCCATAAAGAGATGCTTCCTACAACTTAAATCCCTGGTAAGTGGGCCTTTGTATGGTTCATATTTATCAAGCCCTTTTTCTGTGCAAGGCACTGTTCTAGGCACCGTGTATATGTTGTATGGCTAATCCCCAGGAACCCACAAGACAAGTACTACTGTCATGCCTATGTTACAGATAGGAAAACAGAGGCTTTAAAATTCTGTAACAGACACCAGGGACCTCACTCTCAATACCATGTTCTGGTCTCCCTCACCACCCATGGCCAGCCACTCCCATAACAGATTCCATGGTATGACCCCAGAAGTAGGACAAGTACCCCGAGGCCTGAGAGGGCAAATGTGCAGTGTCTGGGGCTTACTGATGAGAGCCAGGCCCAGGCCTTGTCCCAGGCCTGGTCCTTAGCAATGACACAGGTGCCAACACCCTGGGCATCAGAAGCACCAGAACCACCCGGGGAACCTTTAAAACCTAATCATGGCCATGCCTACCACAGTGGTTCTGATTTCATTGCTCTGGGTGGACCTGCATTACATGAAAATCTGTAAATACCAAATTATCCACCTCAATTCCACCTAAACAGTCCAAACCATGTTTATCTGTCCATATTCCTTTTTAGTCTTTTGCATACACACAAGCATCAGTCTTATAATTTTGTTTTGTCATTCATGTCCTTCCACAAGATAGCCCCATGGGCCTATGCTACAGACTAGTTTCAATGACTGAGCAGAAAAAGGGCCCAAAGTCCTTCAAGATGGAAGGATTTCATTATCCAGAAAAGTTAAAATGAAAAGCAGGCATGATATCAATGCTCCCCACACCCTGTTACCCTGCCAGCTGGGGAATCCAGAAGTGACCAGGCCAACAACAGACAACTGTGCAGTCACACTAGAGATCACCGGGTGCATTTTGGGGACAGGAAGACAAACTTCCTTCCTCTGGAGAAAGGGCATTCTCCTAGGAAAACAAGAGCTTCTAGGTCACAGCTAGAGGCTGAGAAGGAAGAACACTCACTCAGCCTCAAAACCAGGGGCTGCTAACATTAGTTTGGAAGGCTATGGCCAGAGCTGTGGTGCCAGACATGGCAGTGAGTGTGGGAGAACAAATACAGCAATAGGGCTAGCCCCGGGGTTGAAATCCTGCCTCTGTGTAAACTTGGGTAGTTGCTTTACTTCTCTGAGCCTCAAATTTCCTTATGGGTAAATTCCAGATAGTAATAGAAACTACCTCATGTTATAAGAATTAGCTGAGTTAATGCTTATAAAGGGCTTAGAACAATGCTTAGCACATAGAAAGCACCTGTTTGAAGCTAGCAAGCTATAACTATTACTTAGGAGGCCAAGGTTGAGGGTTCTGGTTCCAGCCCTGCCTGAGATTCCAGCTGTCAGTCATGGCTGAGAAGACGTGATTCGGTGTGGCTGGGCAAGCCCTGGCCCATCCCTACTATGCAGACAGGCTCAGTGGGTGGGCTGAACAGAGCACTGAGGTGGCCACCACTCCAACTCACCTGTAGCTGCAGAACCTGCTTCTCAAAGGCTGCTGCTTTGGCCTCCAGAGCCTTCCGCTGCTGCTCCTCCTGCCGTGCCACCTCCGACTTCTCCACCAGGTCCTTGCTGACCTTGCTGAGCTCCTGCCGGAGTTTGGCCAGCTCTGCATTCTGCCTGCAAGACAGTCACCAGCCCCCAACTGACAGACAGAAGAGGGCTCAAGTCAGCTATTTCCAGCTTGAGAGCTTCCCCTAGCTGACCGGGACTGTGATATGAGCCTTCCCTCTGGGGCATCTGCTCTTCCCTAAGTAGTTACTAGTTACTGAAGTCAAAAACCCTCTTGCATCATCAGCCAGGTGTGTGGACGAGAGAGGGCAAAGAGCAAAATGTGCACTAAAAAATCCCAAGGGTGTCCATCCCAGAAATCTGGAAATTGAGATAGTGAAAAGGCAAGATACTCTGTTCCTCATTGCCAATCAGAATCCAAACAAACCCTAGGATGCAGGTTGCCTTCCCTTGACCCCCCTCAATAGGGCCAGGGGCAGGAGCCCATTGGAATTCATGTGCCTTGTTTCATTGGAGGGTTCCCCAAATCAGGAGGCTGAGACACTATAAACAAGAGTTCTCAACACTGCACAGAAGGTGCCTCGGGACCTGGGAGAAGGTCAGGAGGGAGAGAAGGCTTGCTTGACAAGAAAAGAGGGCAGCTCAACTGCCTTTTGTAGTGTAATCAGCATGCTGGCCTCCTTCACTAGAGATCTCTTCAAAACGGGACTGATGGTCCAGCCAAGGAACTGCGCCAAACAAGACGAAGGGGTCAGATAAGACTGTCCACAACTCTGGGAGGCAGGAAACTTGGCCAAGACCAGCTCTGTCTGGCACTGGTTGTTGAGGGGTAGTCCCACCTCTGGACTTAAGACTTCCTCATCTGCACCAGGGAGGCCATCCAGAGCCCTCTGCAGAGCTATCAGCTCATGCTTTATATTTATAGTACCATAGTACCCTGATTCAAGACTGCAGACCTCCAGCATCCTGAAAGGGAGATAGGAGACTAGGCGGGCAGCACACTGGGACTGATTTGCAGTTCTGGGAGAGGCCTAGGAATATCCATCCCACATGGGCAGTTTCTATAGATTAACAGTCAGTAGCTGCCTGGTCTCCATACTTTGAAGTTTTCCCTAGGATGGAGGCCACAGCAAAAAAGTGACAGGGGAAGCCAGTGTTCCTCCATCCCTATGTTCACCTTCTTGTAGCTGCTAAGAAGAAATAGCCACAAACCTCCAACCCATACAATAGGCCAGGATGGGGATAAAGATGTATAAACAATGCACAGCCAGGGGGGACCTCCAGAGAGAAGGGACCAGCCTGGGAAAGGTGGCCTTCAGGTCTCACTCCAAGCCAGGGGGACCACCAGTAAAACATGTGTGGGTACTGATTTCCCTCTCTGGTCCAGGTCAGGGATGTCAAACTCATTTTCACCAGGGAACACATTAGCCTCAAGTTTGCCTTCAGAGGGCCAAATGTAATTTTAGGACTATACTAACGTAACTCTCCTTAACAGCTAAGCAAGCTGGTAGAAACAAGGTGGAGGACCAGATTCGCCCTGGAGGCCTTGTGTTTGCCACCTGTGGTCTACTCCCTGGGCCAACATTACCCCCTTGACTTCTAGCTGAAGTACCTATTGACAATGCCTGTATTCTCTGCCTTAGTCAGTTCTCCTCTTGGCATAAGGAGATGTCCTGTGGATAATGCAGATCCCCAGAAAGTCCTTTCAGGATGTGTCAGGCTAAGAGAAGGCAAAGAAATGTGAATCAAAAGAAAATGCTGGGAGCGGGGTGAGGGGGGTCTTCCAAGCCAGCCTGTTGTGACCTTAAGGCTCCAACTAGAGAATGAAAAGAATGCCAAGGTATCCGTAATATAGTGAGGTTCCATGCTGCCCTCTGGGATCATTCCACTTGCTATGTTCTTCCTAGCACTTCAGCTTCCAAGAGACAACACTGTTAAACTCTGTGTAACAGGCTGGGCTGGTGTACCCAGAAATAGTATTTTTCACCAATGCATCAAAACCAAATGTCTCTCCAGCACAGAAGGTCCCCCTATAACACATCAAACTCTGATCCTAGACAATCCACCTGGCCTGGATACTTTAGGCCACAATCAGTTTTTAAAAGCCTCAAATCAGGATGTTGTGGAAAAGCACACATGGAAAAGGTATCTGCTCATCCAGGAAAAGCAGCCATGACCTGAGGGGCACTTGATCACATGCACATGGGCATGCTGGAACTCACCTCTCCCTACAGCCTGACCACATGAGAGGATGCCAGCCATGCATTAGAAGGCTCAGCTGCTCAGGACCAGACAAGAGATGGAGGATCACAACACAGCACTGAATGGGGAGGCAGGAAGTGAAGAGCCAACCCCACGTCCAGTAAGAAACTAGAGTGCACCCACTGCAGCCTTACAAGAGGCTTGGGGACCCTCCCCAGCTTCGGAGTCCCCAAGCTGTGCCATTGCAGAATCCAATTGGGAGCACTAAGCTTACTTGCTCTCCACCTGGCTTGTGGCTTGGTTCAAGGCGTCCCTCAGGATAGAGTTTTCCTGCTGCAGACGGGCCAGCTGCGTGTTGGGGCCATTCTCCAGCTGCTCCTGAAGAGTCCGGATCTGAAAATCATTGATGGGGTATCAGAGTGTCACTTGGCCTTACGTAGAAAGCTGATTTGTGGAGCAGGGTTAGTGAGTTCACAGCCTGCTGACAAAACCCCTAAGGGTCTGTTCTCCACATGAGATGGGGAAAACCTCTAAGAAAAGGGGTCTGAAACCTGAACAGCTCCTGCAACAGAGGCTTGGGGCCAAGAGTAAACTCTAGTCACACACCTCCTCACTCCTCTGCCTCCCAGCTTTTGGCCTCCAGGCAGCAAAGTCCATAGCCCAGAGTTCCACACATGCTCCACACACTCTGCCTCCTAGGTCTGAGACAAAGGACACAGCCACAACCATGGCCTACAACTAACCCAAGAGAGCCCTAGTTCCTGCCCTTCGGCCCACCTGTGGCCCACCATGAGCAGAGCACAGGTTTAAGCAGACAAGGCCCAAAGTTCTTACTATGCAGGTCAAACTGGACAGACCCTCCCCTGACCCCATTCCAGAGCTGTGCAAGTTTTTAGGCCTTTTGCTTTAGTTGATGCTCCCAACCTCTAGTGGAAAAGGCAAAGCCAGCATTACTCTAGGGTCCTAGGAAGGCTGAGAACTTGACCCAAAGGCACC
Organism: Noctilio leporinus; assembly: GCA_004026585.1. Lineage (NCBI taxonomy): Eukaryota > Metazoa > Chordata > Mammalia > Chiroptera > Noctilionidae > Noctilio > Noctilio leporinus. The sequence continues at coordinate 105,048 of PVIW01004293.1, forward strand.
CAGGAGATGGGATACAGGGCTGGCCACTAGGGACTAGTCTATTTTCAAAAAAATACTCTTTAAAATGTACTATATATTAGGCCCTGGCTGGTAGCACAGTGGATAAGGCGTGGGCCTTTGAACCCAAAGGTCACTGGTTTGATTCCTAGCCAGGGCACATGACCAGGTTGCCAACGAGGTCTCCAACCAGGTCCCCAGATGGAGGCAGGTGAAAGGCAACCATACATAGAAGTCTTTCTCCCTCTCTGCCTCTCTCTCTTCCCCTCTCTCTAGAAATAATAAATAAAATAAAATAAAAAATACTGTATATTACATCTTCCCGGTTAGGAACATTGAACTCACAGAGTAGGCTGGCTGCCACTATTTGACCAGGTAAAATAGCTGCTTTCTCCAAAACCATGCAAGATTCTGCATATCCCACGCCATCACTACCCCTGAGGGCATTATCCTGAACTGCCCTTTGGGAACTCCCACCTCCCTGGTTCCCTGAATGAGCCCCTACAACTACTGCCCACCTTGCCCTGCAGCTGTTGCACCTCCTTCACATGCTCCCGGTAACTGGCCTGCATTCGGGCTTGTACAGCTGTGATCTCCTGCTCTCTGGCCACCAGCTGCTTTTTCACTTTGGCCTCTCCAGCTGCTGCCTTGGCCTTTTCTGCTGCCAGCTCCTAGAAAAAGCAAAGGGCACAGGACTGTTTAGGCAGGAACAGGACCTTATCAGATGGGACCAAGATCATCAGAACCCAGAGCACTGGCTGGGACTGGGGCTAGAAGGAGCTTCAAAGCAGAGTCACAAGATCCTCTGCCTGAGTTCTCAGGCAGATCCACACTGGCCACAGCAAATAGCAAGCAAGAGATAAAACCCTGCTGGCTTAACTAGTTAAGGGCTAGATGTCAGCGGTGGCCACAATAGATGTGGCGGACACAGGAAGGAGCTAAGTAAACATAGCATGCTGTCTCTGGGCTCTCCAGGGCCACTGGCTCAGCCCCATTGGAATTACAGCACTCCACTTGGCTGGGTCCCTGACATCCAGGTCGCAGAATGCCCACCTCTACTTAAGTACCTTTGTCAGAACTGACAAGGCTCACGTATTTATGGCTGGGGTCAGGGCATGACTATGGGGTCAACTCCATTCCTGGAGGGCTTGGAGGGCCTGGATCTGCATGGGCAGCTACACAGTCCTCCACCCCAGTCCAGGGAATGTCTGTTCTGGGCAGTGGCTGGATGAACACAAGATGCTGGGCCTGAGGATATGGAGGCTTAGATAGAGGCAGAACACAGTGTGAAAAGGATAGACTGAAGGGGAGAAGCTGGCTGGTATCTGTGTTCATCCCAGAAGGAGTGGCAGTGGACATAAGCCTTGTGGAAGCAGGAAATCACAGTGTGAGCTGGTGCTCTCCATCTAGTAGGCCTCTAGCCAGAAGGGCAACTACTTTGGTGTGGGTCCAGTTGACCTGGGTGACTGGGATACAAGTGTACCAGGAGATTCAAGGCTCTTTTTCCATCCTAGGCATTGAATCAGAGAAGTGAGAAATCCTTTCTCCCTCTCTGGGCTAGGGCTTCCAGGGACACCCATCCCAAAAGGCCAGAGTGTCCCTCCTATCTGGGATGGGAGAGAATGAGAGACTAGGAGAGGAGCTGGGGGCATCAGGGTTGCCACTAGGTGCAGGAGCTACTCTGTGTGCCTAGCATTCCTTTGGATCAGCAGTCCCCACCCTTTTTGGCACCAGGGACCAGTTTTATGGAAGACAATTTTTCCATGGATGGGGGTGAGGAGGAGACATGTACAATCAGCTCTTGGGAGCAGGGTGAGTGGCTCCAGCCATCCTGCATTTAACCAACAACCCAAGACAGGCTCAAGTGAAGGCCGCATGTGGAGAGTCCTGAGAGAGCACCCTCCCTTACCCTCAGCAGAAGCTACCAATCTCTAGTAAAGGCCAAAGAGACCTATCTTTTCCTTTCCTTCTCCTGGGCAGAGCATTAACCAAGAGTAAGCAGCCAAAGCTCATTTTCTACTCCTGCCATCCCCTAACAAAACTATTCCCATTTGGCTTAGAGCTGCATCCCTCCAATGTAGGACAGAAGCTCAGGCTGACTCATTTTCGATTCTTCTCGAATGAGCAGATGGGGATACCTAGACGAGGGGCTACAGCCCAGACATTGCGGGGTATTTTGAGGCTCATACCACCCCCTGAACCCACTGCACTGATGGAGGAGGCAGATAAACAGGGAGAGGACAACAGCAATGCTCAGTATTTTGCTGGGAAAAGCCAGCTCATGGGGCACTACAACTTTCTCCTCAAAAGAAGAGGGGAGGAGAAGGCCCAGTGAGAGAATACTGAGGGGAGGGAGAACAACCCTTTGTGCATGTGTCCTGACTTAACTTTCGTTCACTGAGTACAAATGTTACCCACCAAGCCATTAGTAAGGCTTTCCCTGCAGGATCACTTCACAGACATCAGAAAATAGAAAAGTAGACCCTCCATCTGCCTCCCCATGAGTTTTTGCTCCAATTCTCAAGAAAAAAAATTGTGGATCCATTGTGCCCATCTTCCTTTCAGGGTGTATACTCTAAAACAATGGCCCATCATTATGGGCCAGGCCAATGACATAATGGTCCACCCCTATCACACATTGAGGGCCTTAGCCCCTACTTAATGTTCTTGCATTCTTAGTTCTGAGAAGGGAACAACCACCCCACAGAGCTGCACAGGAGCTGCATAAGCCGTCCTCTGGCTTCACACAGTCACAGTGCACCCTGGGTTGGAGGGGAGTTAGTTGGCAGCCCAAGTGAGAAGCTGCAGTAGGGATGTCAACCCTATGATCCAGGGCTCTTAGGACAGGGTATGTACCCAGCTGTACCTTATTGAGTTCCCTCAGTTTGCTCTTGGCAGCAGCTGCGTCTTCCTGCTCTGTGGCCAGCAGCTTTTCCTTCTCTTCTAGCTGGCGTTTCAGAATTGCCACAGGGTCACCCTTCTGAGTAGCCTAGAAATGTCCACAGAACCACATTAACAGAGGGTTCCCCACAATCCAACAATCAGACTTTGTTTGACCCAGGAAAAGAGCAGTGTCCTCATAAAGTGGGAACAGAAGCCTTCAAGATGAGCAGGTTCCATCCTGACTCTAAACACTTCTGGGGTGAAGGCACCTTTGCCTTAGCTACCTAGTCTGTAGGGCCTCCTTCTATGTGCATAGAAGCTATTCAGCACAAAGTGCTAGATCTCTGAGGTAGTTTTTAGGAGCATAGTTTCCCATGAACTCAGGTCAATGGTGGTAAGGGTCTCTTCCTGCCCCTCTGAGGGGCAGTGGCAATTGTTTCTGGTTCAGTGCCCACCCCTTAGATGCTGTGTGGAACCCACAGGCTGAAGCATGGAAACCATGAGAGGGGAAGTATATTCTGGGGACAGCAGTCTGGGCTGAGTCCAGGCCTCTCTCCTTGGAAAGTGGTCATCATGACCTCTTCTAGCCACTTACACCCAGGAAACCTCCCCCAACCACCCCACTCCCTATGCTGAGTTAAGAAACTCCCTGCAACCACATGACACATCACAGCTCAGCAAGGGCCAGGAGGGGAGGAATCCCCATTGGCCTCCCTGGACACTCCCCAACATCTCTAACCATTCAGTGGCCACAAAATTATTCATCAAAATTACCTACAATTTTAATTCTGATTAAGGGTCAAATAAACGCAGCACTTCCTGGCTGCTGCCAAAGTACCAGAGGGTGGATGCCAGCCTTTGAACTGGCCCACAACAACAGGAGGGAAGGCACTTCTGGGCCCATCACAGGGTTCCCTCACAGAGTGTCCCTACACACATTCCTTCCTACACCCACAGCCCTGGCCACAAACCAGCCAGGTCCCAGTTTCTGTGTTTCACCCTCAGGCTCCCTGAAATTCAGAGTACTGCCCTGGCTCTTTGTGTTTCAGTGGCTCAGTCATAGCTAGACTATGGCAGAAGCCAAAGGATCTGCAGGGTCATTTATGCAGCCTCTGCTTACAAAAGGGCAACAGGGTTCTGCCAAGCCAAGAAAAGTGAAGTGGAGGCTGTTCCCTGTGCAGCTTAACAAGCTAGCACCAGGACCAGGTAACCACACTTGCAGGGCCCTGAGAGCGAAAGGGAAGAGCAAAACCCCCAAGGCCAGCTGCAGAGACCACTAAATGTGGGAAGTGGAGGGGATGCTCACCTTATGCCAGGTGTCCTGAATGACACCAGCCTTCTCAGACAGGATCTCAACGAGTTGCTGGGCCTCACCCTCATTGAACACCATGCTTCCGACTGAGGAGACCAGCATCTTGTAGGGGATGTAGAGAGGACTGCCAGTGTCCTGGGACCCTGTGCAGACAGAAAGAGCAAAGACTTACTTACACATAGACATGAGCGACCAAGCCCATCACACCCCAAAGCAGCAAGGGCCACTCAGAGCCAAGCACTCTGTCCAGTTGCCTGGGGTATGGCTCTTTGACTTACAATGGGTTTATATCCCAACTCATCCTAAGTTGAAAATATAGTTAAGTCAAAAATGCACTTAGTACACCTAACCTACCAAATGTCATAGCTTAGCCTAGCATACCTTAAACATGCTCAGAATACTTACATTAGCCTACAGTTAGGCAAAGTCATCGAACACACAGCTGTTTTATAATAAAGTGTTGAATATTTCGTGCAATTCATTATGGGTATCATTTTTGAATCATTGTAAAGTTGAAAGACTATAGATGGAACCATCATCAGCAAAGACCATCTGTGCTCAGAAGTTGAATAAACTGAGGTCCCTACACCTATTTCCTGACTGCTCAAAGATAGCTGAAGTGGGTCCCCAGGTAAAGAAAGGCAGGGTTTTCCTGGGTTGGGGTGATCTCCCCCATTATCATCAAAATGAGCAGCATTAATCAAGCAATGCTGCTTTTTCCTTTTACTTCAGGCAGGATCCTTTTTTTTCCTTCTTTTCTGAAACAGCAAAGCAAGGCTCACTCCCTGCAGAGCCCCATGGCCCCTGGGTCCTGAATGACCGGTGAACCTGTCATTTCCCACAAACACAGGGCCTACAGCTGCACCCCAACTGTCACGGGAAAAGCATGGAAAGCAAAAGGCCCATGCTTCCAAGGTTGCTGTTTCTCTGATGCTCCAGGGAAAAGGAGGCTGCTTCCCACACACCCAGGTTAGAACACAATTTCCAGCTCCCCTTGGATGAAGCCTAGGCACACTTTAGGAGAAGGAAGGCCAGACTGGGTTCTTCAGGAACGGTCCTGCCCATTTCTCTGGCCATTAGTGACCTCTGGAGGAGGCAGAGTCATTTGCCAAAAACCAACATTCTGTTCTGAAACACTCCTAATGCCACCCCAAAACAAACAAACAAAACACAACAACAACAAAAAACACATACACAAAAAAAAATGTTGCTCTTATCACAGGCTCTCAAAGCAAGAAAGGATAAACTGAGATGCCCCATCTGGCAGGATCTCTGCCTGAAATGCCCAGACAATATACTTATGCTCAGGCTCAAATCTGCCCCATAGCTGAATGACAAGGCCAAAAATGAGCTGAAACCAAGAAAACAGGCCAACCTGCAGTGGTCTCTTCAGCTAAGCCCACCTCACTAACAACAATGAGTGAGGAAGGCTTCCATAGCAATCCTAAATTCTCTGGCTTATCACAATATTTCTATCACAAGTCACGCATTTAGCATGATACCTTAATAAGGGGTAGGACGTGGGTGATCTGGTTGATATGAGCACCTTCATTTTACAGCTTCTTACCTTGGTGAGCCTTGAGATTAGACATAACCACAGTGACATTAAAGGCCTAAGAGCTCAAGAGTGTCATGAAAATGGTTGGGTGGGTGGGAGAAGGAAGAACATCCCTTTCAGCCTTCTGTATTTATTGAAATATATATAAGATATAAAATAATTTTAATGGTAAACTTATGAATACGAGAAAAACTTCTGAATGAAGCTAAGCCAAAAGAAAAATAAAACAAAACAAACAAATTAAAAAAAAAACAAAACACTCTCTAGTTCACTATCTGGAGAAATCCCCACTGATATCATTTTGGTTTACAAGTTGCCTGCTTTCCCACCTCAGCCTACAGATAGACGTTTTACTGCCAATGTTTTCCAGAAGAAAGACCACTTGTCTCAAAGACACCAGTGAAGTAAGGCTGGGCAAGACAACCTCTCTGAAGCTGATTATTGCACCCAGCAAGATCAACTCCTATACTACCTAGTACACTGGCCACCAGCCATATGGGGTTACTAGGCACTTGAAACATGGCTAGTGTGAACTGAGGTATGTTACAAGTAGGGGTATAGCTCTGGATTTCAAAGACTTTGTATAAAAAAAAAATGTAAAATCTGTCATAATTTTTCATATTGATTGTATATTGAAATTGTAATATTTGGAATAAAGTTGGTTAAAAGATAATGAACTGCACTTGTTTCTTGTTTGCCTTTTTAAATGTGGCTACTAGGAAGGCTTAAATTCCATACATGGTGCACACTGTTTCTATTTGACAGGCCAGGCTGCTCCTTTCCAGCTCTGGGGGTCCCCCAAGGCACTCCCTGAAGTCCTCTGACAGCCCTCAACCCTACAGGGACCTCAGAGTAACCAGGGACTGAGGCTGCTCTTAAAGGCTACCCTTGAAGACCATCCTTATAGGCCCCTAAGGCCCCTACTGCCCTGCTGGGAATCAAGGAGACATCAAGGTAACACAAATACACTTCACTGTGAAAAGTCATTTCCTTCACAGGTATCATCCCAGTAGTTTTGGCAAATATCCATCACCTCCTGGAGGTCTAGGAGATGAGCCCCCAAGACATACTGTCCACAAACCATTCCTGAGATTATTCTATGAGTGTGTCATTCTAATATACCTTTAATAAAACTACATAATGTAATTATATTAAGTTTTATTAGATATATTAATGAATCAAGTAATAAAAACTTATGACAAGTAAAACAATCCAAAGCTATGTATAGCAAAACTTAATTCTCTCTGCCCACTCTCCTCCCAGAAACTCTTCATGGCCTTCTTCAACCTCATACAGACACTATCTTTTACATAATTTTTACAGAGCCATAACTTTACATTTTTTCATTAAGTCTTTTAGGTAAGAATGGTGCAGTCTCTATGCTTCCCAAATCAGGGAAGTGAAACTAAAAGAAAAAAGGATTTGGAAATAGGAAGCAGAACTCTGGACCTCTGTGGGGGTCACATTTATTTCCGGGTTTCAGGATCTTCTTGCCACACCAGCAGCACTAAGCCCATATTGATGAGATACCCATGACTGGGAGATAGGTGCACTACGTGCCAGCACATCACCCATGTCTCTTGCAAATACTTGGAAGACTAGAAATAATCCTTGGTATTGTGAAATCTTAAGGCACTAAAATAAAGCTGTCAAAGATTCAATATCTAATCTGTTAAACCACAGACTTCATAAAAATCCTGAGGCAGTGAAATCCAGTAAGATCAGCCCACTGAGAGACTGCTCTTGTTCATTTTGCCTACCTTAGTGAGTCTGAAATACCAGGAACAGGACAGAGACGCCTGGGAGAGAATTGAGGCAACAAAGATCGAAGAGTACAGAGGAAGGGCCAGCATTGGCACAGACAGAACAGGCCTGGGCTCAGGGGGAAGCCTCTTCAGAGTGGGTGTCCTTGGGTATGTCCCTATGGTCTGAACCAGAAGCCTCAGAGTTGTGGACTTGTTTTAGGAGAGCTGGACAAGACATTTTTATGTGCTATCCTGACAGCTAACTCAATGAAAAATAGGTAAGGAAAACCACTGTAAGGCTGAACAAACACATCTATGGATCAAATTCAGCCTTCAGGCTACTTCTGCTCTTGGGTATAGACATCATGGTCAGAGCAAGGCCTCTGGTGACCTCACCTCAAATTCCACCTTAGCTCCTTCCTGCCCGCTCAGCCTAGACAAGTGGCTTCACCTCTCTTTGCCTGTTTCCCCATCTGTGAAAAGAGGGTAGTGATTGTTCCTCCCTCAGAGCCTCACCACGATGTGCTTGAACAGTGCCTGGCACAGGGTAAAGCACTAAAGAATCCACCTTCAAGCTCCAGTCACAGGACAATCATAGACCCTGACTGCTCCCTAAAGAAACAGTGCACCTAGGGAGGAGCTCAGGGTGGCTAAAGCAATTCTGCTTTTGCTTCTGCTCCTGCCAACAGAATAGAAGTTATACAAAGGGGGCACCTAGTAGCCAGCCCTCCATGGACAGAGCACCACAGGCTTGTGGACCCTCTGGCTCCTGCCTTGCACCACTGTCCACACTCAGGAAGTTAAAAGAACAGAACATATAGGTAAGTTAAGTGCCCTCCGCCCTCCTGAGATCTCAGCCAAGAAACACAGAGCTCAGGTAATGTGCATAACACTACAAGTTCTAAAACTACATTCCTTTTCACAACCACATTGCGAGGTTTATCACCTAAAATAAACTTGTCTTGCAAAAAAAGGGCACTCAGAAATCTCTTTCTCATTGTCAACTGGGGTAGGGGGAATTTTCTCTGCCTGCATAATTACCAGGTTCCCCAGTGGTCAGGTTCCAACCAAAGGGGACTCATTGGGTTCCACAGCCCAGCACTATTTCAGTATCACCCCTTAAAGTGTCTGATTACTAGAACACTCCTGGCATTGCTCATGCCCAGCTTACTCAACCAGGAAGTGCCTCCTCAGCTCAAGACAGCTGGTAACCAATGGGAAGAAATTATTGGCACAGCCCTGTAATGGCTCCGGCACAACTCTAGCTATTGTTTCAGGTGACTGGCAGCTGCACAAAAGGCAGGCAGGTCCAGGTGATCTCCACACACAAAGTATGGACCTATTGTGTACCTGGCAGTCTACAAAAGGCCAGGCCTGGAAAAGTAAGTTAGGGATGAAAGTTTCAGCTAACACTGATGAAGGAGACACAGGAAACGGAGGAGGCAAACACAGAGCAAAGCCTGGGACTGTGTGCATCACTGCAGAAGCAACTATGGCAACAAAACAAGAAGGGCTTTTAAACAGGAAATACTTGAGCCAAACACTACTGAGTTAAAGAGAAGGTAAGAGCTGAGGCTTCAGCAAGGGGAGCAACACAGGACCAAGAGGCCTTGCTAATCAGAGCAAAGGAAGTGAGGCTAGAATAAATCCAAGGCTTTAGAGGTCCCAGGAATCTGGATTTTATTCCATATGCAAGGAGCAAGACCTAGAAGGAATAATTCTTCTATTTTGGAAAAATTCCAGTACACCCAAGGAGACAAGGTTGGTGGCAGGTAGATCAGGAAAGAGCCCAGGGCCATGGACCAAGACTGAGAGTCTTTAGGAAGCCAAGCTGTGGGGACAGAGGACCAGGTATCAACCCAGTGACTCTGATGGAAGAACCTGCCACAGAACTGTTGTGCTGGGAGCTGAGGAAGAATATCAATGGTAAAGACATGCATTTTGTCAGAGACCAGTCTAAAGGCCTCACATAGATACAGGAAGAATGGCTAGTGCCTCTGCATGTTGCACAGAGTAACCCCAATAGTGTAGGTCAGGGGGCCTTGCATGGCCCCTCAAAAGAAAGCCAGACACCAATCTCAAGGTGATTTTCATGATGACATCACCAGTCACCTGAGCCAAACTCCCATTAAGGCCCCAGGACCCACTCTCCTGCTCCTTCTTGAAGCCTAGCACCACACAAGCAATCATCTCATTTACAGATAGAAGACAAGCCCCTGACCCCTACAGACTCCGAGTCCAAAGTGTGTCCCCCTGAATCACAGAAGCAGGTAAGCAGGTACCAGCATTGCCGCTGGCCTCCCCATAGTAACTGCATATTCAATGACAGAGAAGGAGGATCTTCTGCACGAAAGCAACCCTAATGAGGCCCTTGATGAAGGATCTTTCAAATGCATCAGTGGCAGTGGCTGCAGTCCCTGCCATCCTCATCCATCCTCCATACTGGAGGCAGGCCTGGGCAGCACGTATGCAGCAGACTCCAAGCCCAGCTTGGCCACGGAGCCCCCAGCACTGCACAGAGGCTTGTCTGCCCTCATGGCTAGATGCAATCAACTTCTGACTGGCCATAGACACTAACATCTGGCAGCTTAACTGCACTGGAATGAAGTATAAATAATGTCAAGAGTAATGCTATATGGGCCTTTGAATCAGGCCTTTTCCTTTGGAGAAAAAAGTAATCTGCTAACTGAGAAATAGTGCTCTTAATGATGTCTAATGGAATTTTTTAAACTCTATAAATTGCATTTTATTTTTCTCATTATACTTTTGTTTTTCTCCAAGTTAAAAAAATCAGTAATTTATAACTAAAACATGAACATCATCTGTAGCTTCACTGTGAATGATACTTGGCTTGCTTCCCCGGGGATGCTTATTCACTTTTTAAAAAGAAGAAAAGAGCCCTGGCTCATGGTACAGTGGATAAGGCGCCAGCCTGCGAATCCAAAGGTCACTGGTGCGATTCCCCACCCAGGACACATAACCAGGTTGCAAGCCAGGTCTCCAGCCAGGTCTGTAGCTGGAGCAAAGTGAAAGGCAACCATACACTGATGCCTCTCTCCCTCTCTGCCTCTCTCCCTTCCCCTCTCTCTAAGAATTAAAAAATAATAATAATAAATAAATAAATAATAAAACATAAATATATAATAAAAAGAAGAAAGAGCTAGATTTCAAGAACTTAAGAGAAAGTGAATAAACGCTCAAATGCCCCACAGAGATTTCTTCAGAGCTTCAGGCCATGAAAAACTGAGCTAAGTTCAAAAGAAAGAGTATCGAACTTGCTCTTAATATGCACCTGCCTGTGCTGTGCCTCAGCCCTAAGTGGGGCACTACAGACAGAGGCCCTGGCTCCAGCTCTGGTCCCTTTCCTGCCATTTGCTGGCTGCTTGATTTCCTGGCTTTGGTTTTTGCTTTTGTAAAACAGATAAAAACATAAATCCAGCTTTCAGAATGTTAGGGGGATAAATTCATGGAGAAAAGTTTCATAAACCATGCACCTAACCAAACATCTGGTTGAGAACAATGGTGTCACATTCCCAGTGGTGATCCAGCACCAGACATAGGACACAGCAAGCCCACAGCACAAAGGACAACATGGGGGAAGGGGAGGTGGAATAGGAGGAAGGAAGGGGTGGTGTTTTTATAAAGTTACACAGTTGAAGATGAGGCCCCAACTAAGCTTCAAACACCTTGAATAAAGTTTTCCTGGCAGGTGTGAAAAACTTTCCCCATCTCTCTTAACCTCTAATGACCCCTGCCCCATTAATGAGGTTATACAATATGGTCCTGTTTGCATGTCCACCTGTTGTGGCAGGGATAGAAGCAGCCTACAGAAGTCCCACAACTGGAGTTGCCAGCCCCCCAACCCCCACCCCCAAGATGCTATGAGGTTTGCAAGTGCAAGACCCACCTTAAAATTCCTTCTTAGTTCAATTTGTGACCATTTACTGGGTGCATAGGACAGGGATAGGCCTGAAAATAATTGGCTACTTTCTTTCTTCTACCTGGACCCTAAGAGTGAAGGTTTCTTTCTGTTGCTCAGTGGATGCTCAGCAGACCTCTGATCAGGCAAAGTTGGACTGCCTCACAGCGCCTGAGGCCTACAATGAGGGTCTGTTCATTATACCACTCATGACAAATAATGAAGCTTTTGTTTCTCTTCTATTACAAAAAAAAAAAAAAAAGTTACAGAAGACTGGGAAATGTAGAAGGGCAAACAGAAGATATTAAGATTTATCCATAGTCCTGCCCCCCTCCAAGATGGCCTCTTTCTCCTACACAGGTGTGTGTGTCTATCAATGTGGTCACCATGGGGTTTTAAAGCCTTTGTCTCTTAGTGGGTGGCTGGGCTATCCCGGGCCCTGTCATGGTAGCCTTCTGGCCCCAAAGTAAACAGCCTGCATCTGCAGATGGGGAGAGTACCAGGCATAAAGCCAGCCCACCACTCAAGAGAGGAGCACCAGGACCAGGGAAACACCTGGCTTCAGCCTTGCTCAGCTGCTCCACCACACAAACCAACTTTCAGTGTTCTAGAACTGATCTAAATGTGGAATTTCCAGAACAAGTATTGTGTACTTCCCAAGGCTAAGTTTTTGGTATGTATATCCAGGGCCCAGATCCACACTGTGCTAATTCGGACTTACTTCCAGGTCCTGAAACAGACAGCTCTCCTGAAAGTGTAATACTAACATGCCCATTAGCACACACAAAGCACAGGGAAGCAGGCCAGCATTATAATGCAAGCAAAAATAAAGCTGAGGATAAAAATAGAATTTAAAAAAAAAAAACACCACCACCACATACACATATTTCTTGTGAAAGAAACATGGCTTTCCTAATAAGCACCATGTACAAGTACTAAAGTACTATCAAGAGAATGAGCCAGAGAAAGCCTGCACAGCACTGCAAATTATTAGAAGCTTTAGTTCTGGAAAATTTCCACTTCTCTATTGTTCCATAAATTCCCTCCTCTTTAAACACTGACACAAGAATCCATGCCTTGTTTCATAAGCAAGTATTTTTTCCTTGTTCCACATCTCAGTTGATGATCCTCCCCTGAAATTATCAACGTTTGCACAGTACCACATGAGCAGTAAAGTGACAGGGAGGGCTCTGGAAACACTCATGTGAGCCTCTTGCACCATGTCATAAAGGAAAATCATGAAATGGGTTTGAAGAGTGATATACCATCTTCTTCAATTAAAAAATGTACCTATCTTTTGATTTAGCAATCACATATCTAGGAATTTACTTTCTAGAGGTGCTTATACGATAACATATATACATCATTACAGCATTAATTTTAGCAGCAAAACAAACAAAAAACCCTACACACTATTTAACATCATTTAAATAAACAATGACACATTCATGCTATGGGAGGTGGCAGCCCTGTAGCAATGTCACCAGTACACTGGTAAGCCACAGATAAGTGATAAAAACTATCATATGGCCCTGATTTGTTCTTCTAACAAAATTAAGTCAGAAGTTCTGGAATAGTTCCAAACTGGGCCTGCAGAAGTGTGTCCTGTGCCCACCTCCACACCTGCCAGATCCTCCTTTGGGTATCTGTCAGCAAGGGCCCCACTAGGTCAACCTGGTGCTAAGAAAGCAATCCTGTCTCTGGTGGATGCCAGGCTCCAGCTCAGGTTTTGCCACTCATTTGTCTGCTGCAGCCTCCATGGCCTCATTTCTCACATCACACTGTGATGTGGATGTTAACTCGAAGCTCACCTCCTCCCCACTCAGGATGCAGGCAGACAGAACAAAGCAGAAAGGATATGCGTGATGCTGGCACAGGAATGCAAAGACATGTTCTTTTCCATAGGGCCACCTGCAAGGTGACCCAAGAGGCCACCTCCCTCCTAATGACTATTGTTTAGAGCAGTGCTATCCAACAGAAGTTGCTCTGCTGATGCAGAGGTTATTCTTCATCTGCACTATCCAAAGGGGAAGCTGCTGGCCACATGTTAACTACTGAACATTTGGAATGTGGCCAGTATGATGGAATCTTTCATTTTATTGACTTTTAATTGACTTTAATTTTAACTTATATGGCCCCATGTGAATAGCAGCTCCCACAGTGGACAACACAACCCTAGGCTCTAGCTCTTTGGTCAAAACCTCATGGCCCTTCCTGGAACCCTTCTTCACTTGAGTCAAGGTCTCCTCGATTTGGAGGAGGAACTCCCTTCTTGGCCTGCTCCACACCAGTGATCCAGAACCTACTCCCCAAGTACTTCCCTATGGTCATCAGGCTACCTCCCCTTCACCAAGGCTCCTTACATCTCCAGGTCCCCAAGTTTCTGGATACCCAGGGCCAGCCAGCCCACCCAGAGTTGTGCCCACAGCTCCCTTCTCCAGGGCACCCACAGCCCAGGATAAACTGGAAGTGGACAGGCTCTTGACACAGTGAAGCTCAACCACAGCTGGTGGGCAAGAATGTCAAAGGCAGACAGCTGGGGCTGACCACAGCATCACAGGACATGAGGTATAACTGCATGAATAGATCATGGATGGCTTGCTTCTCATTTGGCAACGTGGTCACAGACATAGATGCTAAATATGAGTCAGATTAATTTTGGAACACTAAACTCTGTATATAAAATGTAATTGCAAGGGAAGTGTGGGCCCTATTTCACAAGCCCCTGGTAAAACCCATGATTTCACAATCATGGAACTGGGAGCAGGGAGTGATCTGCATCTACTTTGGACAGCCCCGAAGGTGGCTTACACATTAACCCCAGGAAACAGTGCTAAGATCACACAGTGCAAATTCTGGAAAATAAAAAATAAAGTACATGTCCTGCTTGGTGGGCTCAGTGGATTGAGCACTAGTCTATGAACCAAAAGGTGGCAGGTTCAATTCCCGGTCAGGGCACATTCCTGGGTTGCAGGCCAGGTCCCTATTTGGGGGCATGCAAAAGGCAGCCAATCAATATTTTTGCTTGCACGTTGATATTTCTCTCCCTCTCTTTCTCCCTCTCTTACCCTCTCTCTAAAAATAAATAAATAAAATCTTTAAAAATTAATTACAAGAAAATATTCCCCCATGTTTTCAGTCTCAAGCATACCCTAAAAAATTAAGGAATTCACCTTTCAAGTATCATATCAGCCATACGTTTTACCTCTTGTGATTGTCCCACATGGCTATATGTGTGGCTAAGAGACCCATACTACAACCTTGCAGTGACAGCCTCCTAATATCTGGGCTTATCAGTACTAATTTTGGTTTTTATATTTCGTAGGGTTTATTTTTAATTTACAGTGGTACCTCAGGACTCATCGTTAATTCATCCCAGAGCTTGTGACAAGTGCCAAAACCGACAAGTACCAAACGATGAAACATTTTCTCTTGCAAGGTGGCATCATGACCATACTATTCTAGCAGATGCACCAAGTCCCAAGCAAGCACTGAGTGCTAAAACACTATTTTCTTGTTAAAATACTGATACTGTCAAACCAGTAGGGCGGTTGACGACTTCTGACACCAATGAGCACCAAGGTAGGACTGCATAACTAATTTATCCAAGCCTTACATTTTTAGAGGGTTATAATCAAACTCTTCCAAATCTTGAACATGCTGCCTAAGATCGTTGCCCCAACGTACTCCCTTCTGAAATGAGGTTCCCGTTCCTCATTATAGTTCATAGGAATGATGCTGTCTACTTCAGGGACATTCTATTTCCACACCTGGCTGGCCCTGAACCAGCACCCTACTTATACTTAACTACAGTGTGGGAATACAGAACACACTCACACATCAGACCAAGACTGGCCTTACAAAAGCCACTTAAAACTCTATTCGATGTTCTTATCTATTTTTCCCTCCAGATGGGACTTTTAGAATAGTTTTGCCAACTTAAGAGAAGAAAATCTCATTGAATTTTTGGCTGGAAGAATCATAAACCACTAAGTGAACTTTGGAATAACTCCATTTTATCTATAATATTTAATTGTTCTTCTCTTTTCTCATGGTGTCTCTTCCCTCTTCAAATTTTCTTATACTACCTCAATCAAGTTGCTGTGTGGTTTCACACAGGAGTCAAGTTAGGTCTTCCCATTACCATAGACAGTTATAGTCAGAGTGCCAAGGAGTCTCCCCAATGGGCCAAGACGGTAGCAGGTTCTTACACTGAGCATGCCAAAAGCTTGAAATATGAAAGGCTAGGACCCCAAGGGCACCAAAAGCTAGAAGGATAACTGGATAGGAGAAAAGCCTTCCCCTCCCTATCCCTATAAGAACCACCACCTTGAACAAGATTGAGATGGTCTCTGAGACCAAAGTCCACCACTCTCCCAGGTCATGTGATCTCTGACTATAACCTCTCTTCTTTTGTACCAATACCTACCTAATGAGTTTGGTTTTTGTTGTGGCAGGCAGCTCCATTTTGTTTAGTTTGTTTTGGTGACTCTGGTGGGACAATATGGATCTTGGTTAAGTTCCAGAGGGCCCAGGCTGAGGTCCTAGCTGCCTGCAACAGGCTGACTCTGGGAGAACAAGACTGTGGGGACTTCCCAGCAGCTGCTGAGAGCTTTACTTGGGGAATATCCCTGCATTTCTCAAGGCCTCAGCCACCTGATATGCTTGGCTGGTGAAAAAAAACATGTCTGGGGAGATGACAGGCTCTGAGACTGGTAAGTCAAACCAGTGTGCAAACCAGAGGTCCTCTATCTCTTCCCCTTTGGCTTCGTGCCATTTGGGCTTTATGCCACTTGGGTCTACTTAGGACCATTTGTGGTACTGGTTGGCAGGCTATTCCTGTGACCTGGGCTTTGTGCCATTTGGGTCTAGTTAGGACCACCTGCGGTATTAGCTGGCAGGAGATAAGATACTAAGACTTGCTTGTGAGTACTAGTCTGGAATAATGGAATTATAGATTCAAGTTTTATTTATATGGTCTCACTTTGTTTGAGGTCTCATTATGGTTGAGTTTATACTTTTGTGCCATCAGGAGTTGTTCTGCTTCAACTCCTAAAGAAAATCCACTGTGCTGAATTTTAGTAGAGTGTTCCATGTGGTTCATAGCTATGATCCAATGACTAAAAAGGAATTGGCTTTTCTATTGTAACACTGCTTGGCCTATATACACTTTAGACTATGGTGGGAAATGGCCCCTAAAAGGTTCCCTAAATTAGTTTGCCAACGGTCAGGGAAATGGCACAAAATATCTTATGTCCAGAAAATGTCTCAATGGTAAACATGACTAATTGAGCAAAGTACCCTGGATGTCAGAAGGAAATTCCAACATTTAGATGGAGCATTGGAAATAAATCCTTACCAGCTGGTGGACATAACCCTTACCATGCCCAGGAAAAATGGGAATTAAAGCAGGCCACCATTTTTTTAGAAGGAAAGGCTGGACTCAAAAGGAAAAGGGAAAGACCAACTAAGCACCAATCAATATGCCTATTGCAAGCAGGAGGGCCATTGCAGAAAGGACTGCCCAGAACTGAAAAAATAGAAAGGAGAGATCATTGCCGAGAAATGTTAGAAGGGAGAGTATTGGCTGAAAACAGGACACTTTGGAAGGTATCAAGCCATTTTATTAGACAACCCAAATGTTGCTTTGCAAACCACCAATACCTTAAACCTTGTTACCCTATTCCTGGACTCAAAGGGAATCTCAGACTTCCAGCATGAATGTTTAAAAATCACTGACAAAGTTTATTACAGGTGACCAAATCTATTAGGCCAGCTGCTGACAGAACCTAATTGGTAAATTATATATACCAGTGGGAGCAGCTTCATGGGGAGAATGGTCAACAAGGAGCCGGGTACATGGCAGTCACAGTAGATAAGGTAGTATAAGCTCAGTCCCTTGCTGTAGGAACCTCAGCACAAAAGGCTGAACTGATAGCTCTCATCAGAGCCTTAGAATTATCCCAGGGGGGAAAAAAAAGATATGCCTTCATGGTAGCCCATGTCTATGTGACAATATAGAAAGGAATCAGGCTCTTAACCTCGAGGAATAAGGACATCAAACATGCAAAAGAGATTACTATTACTGGAGGCAGTGAAATCTACCAAACCAGACTGCCAAAATGCACTGCCCAGGACACCAGAAGAACCATTACCAAGAAACCAAACTGTGGATAAAGCAGTAAGACAAGATGCCCAGAGGCTGCCACTTCTTGGGGCTTTAATTCCCTACCTACACTTGTCAAAATTAAACCACAATACATGGAACAGAATGAGGAATGGACCCATGCATGGGGATTCTCTAACACAGATCCTAATTCTATATGGAAAATAAACATTCATGAAATTCCCTAAAGCTCTAGTATATCACATCCTCAAACACATACATGAAGGGACCCATTACGGTCAACATGCTTTAATGGACCTCATTAGACCACATTGGAAGGGGTCTTATTTACAAAGGACCATTCAGAAGATTATCCAAGCCTGTCAGATATAAGCCAAAAACAATAAACAATACTAAAAGAGAATGTTCCCAACATAAAGGGATCTATCCATTTCAAGACTGGCAAGTTGACTTTATACAGATGCCTAAAACCACAGGAAACTTTAAATCTTTGTTAGTTTTTGTAGACACTTTTTCTGGATGGGTAGATGCATACCCCACTAGAATTGAGAAGGCAACTGAGACTGCAAAACTTCTAGTCAAAAAAATAATCCCCACTTTGGACTTCCTCAGCATTCAAAGCAACAACAGACCATCATTCACTTCCGAAATCTTCCAGAAAATAGGACACTATAGATTACAGATTCAATGGAAACTACATACATTTTGGAGACCCCAATCTATGCAGAAGATAAAGAAAATGAACTACACAATAAAGAAGACTCTGGCAAAAATATGTCAGGAAACACATCTGAAAAAGGACCAGGTACTCCCTATTGCTTTGCTCCTGATTAAGGTAGCACCCCAAAGTGGGCTTAAATTAAACTTTTAAAAGTTTATGGGAGACCCCTCCAAGTTTCTGTTTTAGGAACACCCTCTTTAGATTTAGAACATGAATGAAAAAGCAAACAATATATACAACATCTAGAGTAAACACTAACAATTTTGCACAAGATTGCTCGTTGCAGGTTATCTACCCATCTGATGAGCCTTTACACCTGTTCCAGCCAAGACACTGAGTCTTTAGTAAAGACCTAGACAGCTCAAGGTTGAATAGCGGTTAACCAAGCAATGGACCGATCCCCAAGATGTCCTGCTGACAACACATTCTTAGCTAAGTGACAATGTTACATTTTACTTTATTCTGCATTTCCCAGACAGTGGCTTCCTCACCAAACTTATTCTGCTGTTGTATGTGCCACACAAAGTCCTGCTCAGGGTTAGATAAAGGGGATCCTTTGGTTCCTCCAGTTCCACCTGTACTACTAGACATCCCCCTCACCAAACACTTGGTTGTCTGCATAATAGGTCCCACTTTGGAAACCCATCTGCAACACCATCTCTTGAAACATGAAATAGCCTACCAGCTTTGCTTGTTGAGCAACGCCACCCAGTAGATGCTGTGTATGCCACCCTCTGAAGACAGCTACCCTTCTCCCTCACATAAAGGCCTCCCTCCGTTCCTGACCACCCCCCATTCCTTCAGTAAGAATCTCAGGACCTGGGGATAGGTAAGAAAGACTACATCCTTTGACAGCAGTTAAGTAAATACAGAAGATACCTTCATCCATTTATCCTTGTAAGATTACAAATGTCCAGAGTTTTGAAGGGGACAGTTGTTACCATGGACAAGAGTGCCAGGAAGCCAAGATGACAGCAGGGTAAGGTTCTTATACTGGGTGCGCCAAAACTTAGATAGGGAAAAAAGCTCCCACTCCCTATCTGCATAAGAACCTCAGGCTTGAGCAAGAAGATTGAGATGGTCTTTGAGATGGGAGCCCACCAGTCTTCCAGGTCACATGACACCTGAGTAAAACCTCTTTCCTCTTACACTAGCACCTGCCTCATGAGTTTGGGTTTTGTTGTGGCATACAGTCAAACTTTCATTTTGTCCAGTTACATTCCTCCTAACAAGGTTCTCTATTTCCTGCAAATTAAGATTATTTTGCCATCATTCCTGTATCATCTAAAGCCACATGTGGTAATAATGGCCACAGGGCACAGAAAGCTCTATTCTGAACACATCTGATGTTAAAGAGCCAAAATCAGGCTGGTTTTCAGTCCCATCCTATCTTCACATCTCAAATGCCCTTGTCCCTGGGTCAAGTGGAATAGCACCTTAAACAAGGGCAAGGTATCCTCCCTCCAGCCTATGAAGGCAGGGCTGGGGATGAGCAGTTTAGCTCTCAAGGGGCCTGAGAGGTTGCGCTGAACTATGGGTGCAGATGGCTGGTCCCTGATCCTCAGCAGGAGCCCAAAACCACTCAAGAGTATGGACCCTCTCACTTACAGCAAGGTTCTGCGGGAGCAAATGCTCCACCCAAAGTTGGGACAAGAACAACTAGAAAGGTAATACAGCTTCACAAAAGGGCAAGAAAGGAAAATCCAGTCAAAGACATAGGACCCTAGCATAGGTACCTAGCATAGGTCCAAACATTTTAAAACCCCTAAGATACCTCAAAAAGGCAAATGCAATTCAATTTCCAAATTAACTGAAGGCTTGAAAGAGGACATAAGAGTATTCTAACAAATGAGTGATGAACATGTGAACATGAAGTAAGAACTCACTGGCCCAATTTCTATAGTAATATGAACTAAAATAATAATAGGAAGTTAATGTTCTATAGTATATATTCCATTAAATAACTGGGATGGAGGTAGGGAAGACAGGACACTGAGGGGGTTGAAGGTGTATGAATACCATTGCTCCTTGAAAACATTATCCTACCATTATTGACTCAACAAACACATAGAAATGAATAAAGCTATGCTAAAATACCGGGTGAGGTATGCAACAGGATCACGGAAGGCAATCAGACATTTAAGCAAGATTTGCTATTCCTTGCCTCAGGCTCACTTATCCAGCCAAGGATGTAGTTGGAAATGTGCACTTTTACAGTTCTATCATCCATGAGAATAACCTTTGCCCTGAAAGTCACTGAAGTCTCAGCCTGAGCCCCAGAATGAACATATGTGGAACAAACCTATACTCGACCTATAGCAAGAAGCCAAACTTAGTTGCACTGCAGTGTGAACAGAGCCACTCAGCTGAGACAACACAGGTTAGTCAACCTCCAGCCAATTCAACAGAAGCATAAGCAAGAATAAATGCTGGTGTAAGCCACTGAAATCTAAAATGTTATACAGCCTTGTGGCAATAACGAACACAGATGGCTTCCCCAAGAGGACTCCATAAGCCTAAAGATAGTCTTTCCCTCCAAGTTCATAAAGAAATAAAAGCTACTTACCAGGCTCACCTTTCTTCTTTGAACCAGACTTCTTCTTTGCAGGAGCCTCTTGCTTTGGTGCCTCCTGGCTCTGAACCATATCTGCATTTTTGCTCTGGTTAGTTGATTCTGCTTTTTTACCCTGATTGGCAGACGCATCCACCTTTTTGCCTTGGTTGGGGGACCCTTCTGACTTTTTGCCCTGGTTTGGAGTTCCTTCTGCCTTCTTGCCTTGATTGGGGGTGCCATCTGCTTTTTTCCCCTGGTTTGCAATACCCTCTGCCTTTGTGCCCTGATTAGCAATTGATTCTGCCTTTTTGCTCTGATTCTGAGCCCCCTCAGCCTTTTTGCCCTGATTCTGGGTCCCTTCCACCTTTTTGGCCTGGTTAGGAGCCCCCTCAGTCTTTTTGCCCTGGTTCTGGGCCCCCTCCACTTTTTTGCCCTGGTTCTGAGCCCCCTCTGACTTTTTGCCCTGGTTGGCGGTCCCCTCCACTTTTTTGCCCTGGTTGGGAGCCCCCTCTGCTTTTTTACCTTGGTTGGAGGAGCTCTCAGCCTTTTTACCCTGGTTGGGGGTCCCTTCAGCACCTTTTCCCTGGTTGGGAGCCACTTCTGCCTTTTTCCCTTGACTCTGGGCCCCTTCCCCCTTTTTGCCCTGGTTCTGGACCCCTTCTACCTTTCTACCCTGGTTGGCGGTTCCTTCCATCTTTTTGCTCTGCCCTTGAACAACTTCTACCTTTCTGCCCTGATTGGAGCTCCCCTCTGCCTTTTTGCCCTGGTTTGGGGCCCCCTCTGCCTTTTTACCCTGATTCTGAGTCCCCTCCATTTTTTTGCCCTGGTTGGGTATACCCTCTGCCTTTCTGCCCTGGTTGGGAGCCCCGTCAGCCTTTTTACCTTGGTTCTGGGCCCCCTCTGCCTTTTTGCTCTGATTCTGGGCCCCGTCAGCCTTTTTGCCCTGGTTTTGAGCCCCCTCTGCCTTTTTGCCCTGGTTCTGGGCCCCCTCTGCCTTTTTGCCCTGGTTCTGGGCCCCCTCTGCCTTTTTGCCCTGGTTCTGGGCCCCCTCTGCCTTTTTGCCCTGGTTTGGGGTTCCCTCTGCCTTTTTGCCCTGGTTCTGGGCCCCCTCTCCCTTTTTGCCCTGGTTCTGGGCCCCCTCTCCCTTTTTGCCCTGGTTCTGGGCCCCCTCTGCCTTTTTGCCCTGGTTCTGGGCCCCCTCTGCCTTTTTGCCCTGGTTCTGGGCCCCCTCTGCCTTTTTGCCCTGGTTTGAAACCCCGTCTACCTTTTTGCCCTGATTTTGGGCCCCTTCTGCTTTTTTTCCCTGATTGGGAGTTCCCTCTGCCTTTTTGCTCTGGTTTGGGGTTCCCTCTGCCTTTTTGCCCTGATTGTGGGTCCCCTCTGCCTTTTTGCTCTGCACAGCACTTGTGGCTGGGGTACTGGACTTGGCCCCCACTGGGGGCACAACCACCATAGGCACCTCCTTAGGAGCAGTTTCCAGGATGGCAGCCTTTGAGGCAAGAACCTGGACAGAATTCACTACAGAACTGACTGCTGGTTCCACCTTTGCTACTTTTTTCTCCTTCTTCTTTTTGTCCTTAGGAGAGGAGGCCAGCTTCTCTTGGGGCATGGCTGGTACAGTGGCTATAGGGGTCATGACCATAGGGGGATAGACTGGGGTTGGAGGCACGGCCACTGCAGGTGCTCTCACTGGGTCTTTGAGGAGGATGGTCATGTTGGGGGCTGGCTCATGATCAGGTATCTTCCCATTAGGTTTCTCTTCCTTTTTCTTGGTCTTCCCTTTTTTCTCTATTGTTTTCTCCTTCTTTTTCTTCTCTCCTTTCTGGTGATGAGTTTTTGCCATTTCCTTGCGCTGGTTGGCTAGAGCTTCTTCATATGATGTTTCCTTCATGGAGAAAGTTGACACCAGGAAGATGCCAATGGCAGAAACAACCATGAATCCACCGAAGACTACAACCCCCAGGGTTTGAGTGTCGTAAATGTCCATTCTGGCTTGCTTTCCGTTCACCTGCCAAACATATACATATAGATTACCTTTTGCAAAAGCTGAGATACACCTCAGTTTTCATCCCCATGCCCACCAAACTTAAGGTTAATTAATTCTTATGACTGATAAAGTCAAAAAAAGAAACAAATCTAGGCAACCTCTGATGTCATACATTCTTAGCTACTCTTCCTTAGAAGTGAGCAATTTTTAAGCAAGATACAAGCAGTCCTTTTCAGTGCCAATAGATAAAGAAGGCAGAGTGCAAGTATGTACTTAAGGCACACGATGCCCAGGAATCTCAAAGACTCAATCACAATTCAAATATTCCCCAATGCAGGAGTTAAAGATGCACGTAAGCATAAGCACAGGCCAGGTGAGAAACAATGGGGAACAGTGAGGACTGCGGCAAAAATGCCCCACTAAATTAGGGCTCAAATGCCAATCAGCCATAGCTGATTGCTGTAGAAAGGTAAACCAAGAGATCTTTTGCTTTTTCACAGGAGGCCAAAAACCTTTTTCACTCAATGTGAAACTAACAAATTTTAAAGACTACCTTGTGAGTCTGATATAGTATACAGTTAAACATGAGCAGAGTAGGAACAATAAGCCAGCTATGACATGTCACCAGGGCAGAAAGCCCCAGGTGCCTAGTACCAGACTACTGTAAGGTGGGATCTTGCCCCCATTTCATATGGCTGGTCATGTTTCAGACCTACTCGACCTTTCTTCCCTTGGCATGTCACTAGTCATGCAGTAGACCTTCTTAGAGGAGGAACAAGGGGGTGGGAGAAAAGCCTCATACAACTTTCATACAAGCCCTTGCATAACTACCCTTAAGCATTAAATCCCCAGGACAATGTGGTTCTAATCCATATCAAATAATCTTAGGAACAAAGCCTAGTCTCCTCAGAGTTTCTCTCAAACTAAAGATAACATCTAGGCTCAGTTGTATTTCAGCTCCAGGGCCAGAAAACCAGCAAGTCCAGGCAGGATGATGCCACGGTGACATCAGGACCAGCTGCCAGAAGAACTAATAATGCTCCTCTAGCGCCACTCCCCACCCAGGCACCCACCAATCGACGGAGACCAGGACCCAGGAAAAGACACACACCTGAAAAGCAGATGAATATTCTATTGAGATCCTCCAGAAACCTTCAAGTGAAAGCCCTTATAGTCCCAGCTTGTGCTCTCTCTTCACTAAGTCTGCTCCTTTCCCCATCCCCTTCTTCTCTCAGGCATACTGTCCAAAACAGCCCAGCCTTTCCTTCCCCCTTTCTTTCTTCAAGGCATGTACCCTTGCTTTCTGTCTCCTAAATGCCAAGGGCTCTTATTTTGCTCTCGAACTTGTTTCCTGAGTCCATACAGCCTAACTGGCTCACTTCTTCCACAGTGCACATCCTCTACCTTTGTGACTTTCTAAGTAAACTGGTTTGTATTTGAGTCTTGGCTCTGAATTCTGAAAGCTCAAGGACCAAGGTCTAATATCTGGTGCCCATTTGCCATTAACAACCTTTCGGCAGTATATATTCTGGTCAACAGACACACCTCCCTTTTCCCCAGTGGTGATAAACACAATTGCCCAGGTCAGGAATGAAAACATTTTCATTACAATCCTGAAAACTGACCAAAAATTTGGTGAGGAAAAAAAAATGGCCTTTTGCCAGGGATAGCTGCTGAAGAGTTAATGGAACCTGCAATTCACATATTAGGAAGCAGGAGGTATCAGTCTTGGAAAGTCCACAAAAGACTCCAGGTTTGGAATTTCATATCTGGAGACTACAAACAGGAAGGGAGGACAGTGTCATCAGGCCCAATCCTCACCCCAGAGAGAGGGCCCTTTGCCTGGTAACACATTCTAAACCAAGAGGAAAAAACCACCCCTTTTCACTGCCCATGGACCAAAGTCCAAAGGGTCAAAGGCAGCCTAGTCCACACTTTCCTGGCTGACAGACCAGGCTAGGTTCAGCTTCAGTGAGGAGCTCTAAGGTTTATTTATTTGGATACACTAAATTTTTATCAACTAATTTTGATGTTGTTATCACATTCCCAGCCCCATGGACTAGAATGAAAAATAGTGCCTAGCCCCCTACAGAAGATCAGCCATGGAACTGGTAAACAGAATATGGGTGTTAAGATGGGCAGGAAAGGGAAAATGGAAAAGTGGTGAAGTAGAAGAGCAGGAGAGGTGGGTTCTCCTCCTCAGCATAATCCTCCCAAATCTCTAGACACAGTGTCCAGGCCAGGTCCAGGCTTGTCAGTGGCTTAAAAGTTGAGATTCTTCTTCCAGTAGAAATGGGAGAGGGAAACAAGAATAGGAATTCCTAAACTTATCATGAAACCTAAATTTAGACTTTAGAGCATTTTAAAGAAGGAAGAGGGTAGAGAGATTGTTTAAACATCTCAACATCATGTTTTAAGAAAAATCACTGCCCTGGCTGGTGGCACAGCGGATGGGTGCTGACCTGCGAACCCAAAGGTCACTGGTTCAATTCCCAGCCAGGGCACATAATCAGGTTGCAAGCCAGGTCTCCAGACACATCTCCAGCCAGGTCCATAGCTGGAGGCAGGTGAAACGCAACCATACATTGATGTCTCTCTCCTTTCCCTTCTCTCTAGAAATAATAAATAAAATTTTTCTTTAAAAAATCACTGTATTCTTAGAACAAGCACACTATTTCTCTCTCTAAAACAAAAATTATTTTTTGTCTTTACAGAAGGACATTTTCTCATTGCTTTTTAGAAATAAAGGGAGAGAAACGTTGATGTGATGTGACAGAGAAGCATCCACTGGCTGCCTCCCAAACCTACCTGGACCCAGGACTATCCACACCTGGACCAGGGATTAAAACCACAGCCTAGGCACCTGCCCCAACCAAGAATTGAACCTGCAACCCTTTAGTTTAGCTACAGGACAACACTCAATCAACATAGCCACATTGGCCAGGGCACAAGCATACTATTTCATTATGCCTTTCTAATAAAATTTTTGCAGGAAGGTAGTTTAATGTGCTCCTAACAAAAAGCTCATGTGTTTTCTGTGGTGGTAACTCCATCAGCTGCAGCTGTGATACTCTTCCTAGCCTATCACCCAGCTTTGCAGAACCAAGTCAAACTCTTCATTCCAGTCAGAACCTCTGAAGTAGGTTCATGGAACCTTAAACCCTGACAAGCAGATCCTGACCTCTGACCACAGGCTACAAGAGTATGGTCCACAGCCAGGATACCCTCATTTATGAGGGTCAATAGAGGCTGTCCTGAATTAGTCCTTCTAGAAACAATTAGTCATAAGCTAAGTGTTGAAAAGGAAACTATGCTTTGCTTAGCCCTGGAGGAATCCATGGGGCAGGAAGGCAGAGACAAGAAGCCTTGGAATGGTCTATGGTCAACCTCCATTTCTGGGTTGGCATCCACCAACTGAAACTCCAGGTCCTCACAAGGACCTCTCAGAACTTCACCAATGGACACATTCAGGTACAAAAACTCTATTATAATCATTATATTCAGCCTATTCAGATATAAAATTCCTCTGAAACACCGCTTCTCCTGAGGCAGTACACCAAGGGGCCTTCGTCACTCTGGCCAAGTCTCCATACGCTCCAAGTGGTTTCCTAACAACTCTGCACTCGAGGGGTGGTCTCTCGTGGAGCTGCGGGTCACCAGGCTTCTACAAAGTAGTATCTGTCCATGTTGACCACAGTGGGGCCTGTGCAGCCTCGTGGCTTAGGCAGAAAAACCAAGGTTGGAATATTAGCCTCGCATCTTACTCATAAGGCAAACATGGAATACAAATGTAGGTGTTATTGGGCAACATTTCTAAACACTAAACTTTTTAAGATTTGTATAAATACACATAGCTTTAGTTCATTTTAATTTCTATATTACATGCAGTAACTACATTGGAAATGAAAACGGGTCCATACTCCTATAACAGGCATTTAGGTTTTAAAATTTATGCTATTCATACAAAACCAAGTGTGACATGACCCCCAAGTTCCCTGTGCTCATGTGCTTATTTCTCTATAATAAATGTAGAAGTGGGTCTCCTGTGTCACAGGGTAAGTATGGGTAAGTTTGGCCAAATGCTGCCAAACTGCTCCTTAAAGTGCTGAAAGCCTTGGCTGGTAGTACAGTGGATAAGGCGCCAGCCTGCAAACCCAAAGGTCGCAGGTTTGATTCCCCAGCCAGGGCACATAACTAGGTTGCAAACCAAGTCTCCAGTCAGGTCTGTGGCTGGAGGCAGGTGAAACGCAACCGTACATTGATGCCTCTCTCCCTCTCTGCCTCTCTTCCTTCCCCTTTCTAAAATGATGAAATAAAATCTTAAAAAAAAAAAAAAAAAATGCTGAGAAGGCAGCCCCTTTCCTTTCTGCCAACATGTGGTCAAACTTGACACATGGTACCAATATAATGGATGTGACATTGAATCTTATTTACTAGCCCTTCAGATTACTGTGTCATTTATATCCTTTGCTCATTTTTTTTATCAGTTTCTTTTCCTGTTTGTAGGTGACCTTGACATATGTGAATATCATTTTTACAGTTAATTTTTTTGAAGTTTAATTTATTGATTATGCTGTCACAGTTATTCCAGTTTTTTCCCTTTGCTCCGCTCCACCCAGTACCCCACTTCCCTCCAGCAATCCCACCCACCTTAGTTCATGTCTACTGGTTGTGCATTAAGTTCTCTGGCTTCACCCTTTCCTGTACTATTCTTAACATCCCCCTATTTCATATCTACCAATAACGCATCTCAAAATCCCTGCACCATTTTTCCATTTCTCTCTCTTCCCACTTCCGCTTTCTAGCTGATAACCCTCCAAATAATTTCCATACCTGTGACTCTTTCTATTCTGGCTGCTTTAATTTTTATTTTTTACATGGTTATTGCTAGTTGTAAGTTTATCATTTTTATGTTCATAGATTTAATCTTCTTTTTCTTAAGTCCCTTTAACATTTCATGTAATAATGGCTTGGTGATGATGAACTCTTAGCTTTACCTTGTCTGGGAAGCACTTTATCTGCCCTTCCATTCTAAATGATAGCTTCGCTGGGTAGGGTAATCTTGGCTGTAGTCCTTGCTTCTCACCACTTTGAATACTTCTTGCCAGATCTTCTTGCCTGCAATTTCTTTTGAGAAATCAGCTAACAGTCTTATAGGAATCCCTTTGTGGGTAACTCCTCCTTGTTCTTGCCATTTTTAAGATTCTCTCTTTAACTTTAGCATTTTAATTATGATGTGTCTTGGTGTGGTCCTCTTTGGGTCTAGCTTGCTTGGGACTCTTTGCTGCTCCTGGACGTGCATGTCTATTTCTTTCCCAAATTACAAGGTCTAGCCAGAAAGTATTGAGCCAATGTCAATATAATTAAAACAGTTTGTGCAGCTGATACTTACAGGACAGACCTCATAGGGAACTTGTCCCTCATTATTTTTTCACATCAGTTTTCAATTTCTTGCTCTTCCTCTTCTTCTTCTGGCACTCTTATGACTCAGACATTGGTATATTTAGAGTTGTCCCTGAAGTTCCTAAGCCTCTCCTCATTTTCTTCAATTCTTGTTTCCTTATTCTGTACTAGTTGACTGTTTATATCTTCCTATGTTCCAAATTGTTTATTTGAATCCTAGCTTCTTCCCCTTCACCACTGGTTCCTGTGGATTTTCCTTTGTTTCACTTAGCATAGCCTTCATTTTTTCCCTTATGCATTTGCTGTATTCAAGCATGTCTCTCAAGTCTGTGAGCATCATTATCACCAGCGTTTTGAACTCTATCTGTTAGGTTGGCTATCTCCTCCTCGCTTAGTTCTCCCACTGGAACCTTGATCTGTTCTGTCTTTTGGGTCATAGTTCTCTGTCTCAACTTGACAGGCTCCTGTGTTTGTCTCCGTGTCTTAGGTAGAGCTTCACATCTGTTACATTGTAAGAGGTGGAGTCTTAGTATTTGTCAGTGTGGGGCAACCCATTTCACCACTGTGGCGCTGTAAGTGGGGTGGGGTCTGAGAAGGAACAGTGCCACTTTTCAGCACTCACCCCTTTTCCAGGCACTTCTCCCACTTCCTTTATGGGATTGGCACCCCTCTATCTATTCCCCTGGCTGTGGTTCCCAGGGTGGGTGGGTTTGCAAACATTCTAGGACCATGGGGGCTCTCTAAACAAATGGACTTTACTGAGAGACCAGCAATTTCTTCCTGTGCCCCAACCCCCCACTTGTTTTCAGTCAGAAGCAATGAGGCTTTATTTTCCCAGATGCTGGAACTGTGAGCTGCACGGTCTGGTCTGGGGCTGGGGTCACTCCCCAGGTGTCTCTCCTGACTTTTATGTGTGACTGTGCTTTCTACCAGCCAGCCACAGCCACTGCCTTGCTGCTTCCACTGCCACTACACTGCATTCTCTCTGCCCCAGCTCTGCCCTCCTTATATGTTTGGGTATTACTTCTTTGTATCTTTGTTTGTTGGACTTTCTGGCAGTTCTGATTGTTTTTAGTTTTGAGGTAGCTGTATCCCTTCTTATGGTTGTGGAGGTAGGCAAATCGTGTCTACCTACACCTCCATCTTGGCCAAAGTCCTGAATATTAATAATTTTTTTAGATATGTCGAAATCTGTAGTTTCTCTTTCAACCAATGTATAATGTTTTTTTATATCAGCTATTAATTATACTATTAATGTAGTCCAATTTATTATATTTGCTTTATGGCTTGTTGTTCCTGTTCCATAGCCATGACCTTAGTAATAAGGAGACTAGACTGTTCATTTTTTTTAATGGAAAAAAGTGTCCCTATCCTTTAAAGTTATTCATTTATGTTGCATAGAGGCAATACAGTCCTATGGATCAAAATTCATACGGAGTGAAAATCTCCCTTACATCTGATCCTAACACACCCAGGTTCCTACCATTGGGATGGGAGACAACCACTATAGCATAAATCATTTCACTGTTTACAAGTTATTTTCTTCTAAAAACCTCAGTAATGCTTTTCATAGGTAGTTTTTTAATCACCTGGGATTTATTTTGGCATATGACAGGAAATCATGATATATTAGTTTAATTATCCAGCACCATTTCCCAACTGTTATTATCTTCCCCTGCACAACTTACAGGCTACCTATGTCCTATCAGACTGTCCTATCAAGTCTGAAATATGTCTGGATCTGTTGCTGACTCCACACTTTGTTCCACCAATATATTTATCTATGCCCTGCATCATTACCCCATTTTGGCTATGCAGAAATTCTACTGCAACTTACTTTTATTTGAATCACAGTGAATTTAGATGAACATAGGAAAAAACAACATTGTACACTATGGGAGTTTTCCTTTTTTAATTGTCACCCAAATATATGTTTATTGATTTGAGAGACAGGGAAAGAAAAAGGGGAAAAGAGGGGGCTGGAGAGGAAGAAAGGGTGAGAAGGAGAGAAAAACATCAATGTGAGAAAGAAACAACTGATTATCTCCCCATACACACCCCAATGGGAGATCAAACCCACAACCTAGGTCTGTGCCTTGACCTGGAATCAAACTCTCAATCTTTTCATATACAGGTCAATACTCCCACCAACTGAGCCACTTGGCCAGAGCCACTAAGGGAGTTTCTCATCAATGAATATAGTATTCTTTTAAGCTTAAAAATAGCTTTTTAAGGTCTTCCCTGTAAAATCTTTACCTACCTTTTTTGTTGTTACTAAGATTGTTGTTTTTAAATATACTAGAAAAGATATATTTTGTAAATTACTTTTTCTATTTCTAGCTACAGACAACTAGCAAAGTTACTCATTTTTACCTAGGTATTATGCTATACTACTGTCAAATCTACGAGTTTGTAGATTCTCTTGAATGTTCTGTTTTAAAAAATCATCTACGAGAACAGACAATGTTGTTTCTTGCTTCTTAAACCATATTCTCTCTCATCCCCTTTTCTTGTTTTACAGAACCCTGCAGCAGTATTAAACAGGGTGGGAGAGGGGGCCTCTTAGTCTCATCCCTAAGTTTGTTGCTACTTCTAATATTTAGCTCTTAGAAGCTGTGTTGATCATAGCTTTTTGGTAGAAGCATTTTCTCAGATTAAGCAATCATATATTCCTAAATTACCTTTTCTTTTTTAACAATTGGATACTGAATTTTAGCAAATGATTTTTCTTTATCACTTGACATCTTCTATATCTGAAATGGGTTGAATTACAATAATAAATGTTATGTTAACTCAGAAATAGTTCTTATGCTATAAACCCCTCTTAATGGTGGGCCTTTTCTTTTTTAATATACCACAGGATTTGTTTTGCTCACATTTTTATATGAGATTTCCATGTATGCTCTTAAGTGAAGAGAGTTAGAGGTCCTTCTCAGACTGTTTTTATATAGTCTTGGGAGCAAGGTCATTTGACTCTCATTAAATGATAATCCCTTCCACTCTGTTCTTGTTAGGTTTGGAAGAAGTTGCCTGTAAAACTATTAGGATCTGTTGTTTCAAGATCTGTTTTTGGAGGGGACTTGGGTGGATGGAGAACAGCGATTTTTAACTGCTGATTAAATTTTTTTCCAGTTTTAAGATAAAATTGACATACAGCACTACTTTAGTTTATGGTACACAGCATGATTTGACATACATACTCATATATCATGAAATGATTACCACAATAAGTAGGTTAATATTCACCATTGCATATAAATACAAAAAAAAAAAAAAAAAAAGGAAATTATTTTTATTGTGATGAGAGCTCTTAGGATTTCCTCTCTTTATTTTCATATATATCATACAGCAATATTAACTATGGTCACCATCATGTTGTACATTACATCCTTAGCACTTATTTAGTAGTTACAACTGGAAGTTTATACCTTTTGACCACCTTCTTCAATTTTCCCTCTCCCTCTCTCTGCCAATGGTAACCACAAATCTGATCCCTTTGCTATGAGATGAGATCTTTTGGGGTTAATATTTCACACATAAGTGAGATCATACCAATAGTTGTCTTTTCCTGACTTATTTCACTTAGCATAATGTCCTCAAGGTTCATCCATGTTGTCGCAAAAATCAGTTCCTCCTCAACATCATAAAGGCCATCTATGAGAAACCTGAAGCCAACATCATACTTAATGGACAAAAACTGAAAGCTTTCCCCCTAAGATCAGGAACGAGACAAGGCTGCCCACTTTCTCCACTTCTATTCAACATTGTCTTGGAAGTTCTAGCCATAGCCATCAGAGAAGAAAAAGGAATCAAAGGTATCCAAATTGGAAAG